>CM066039.1:138453867-138501074 GCA_033557465.1 Ichthyophis bannanicus
CAGCCCAGCCCAGCCCATCAACACCCTAACCCCCCCCTCCAGCCCATCACCACTCCGAACCCCCCCATGCCCCCGCGCGCTAGCCCAGCCCATCACCACTCCTAACCCCCCCACCAGCCCAGCCCAGCCCATCCCATACACCACTCCTAACCCCCACCCCCCCAGCCCAGAGCCCAGCCCCGGAAAATTTTTTAAAAAAAAAAAAGGAAAACCTGTCTACTGCCGCTGGCGGGGCCGCCGCGGCAGACTCGAGCGTGCCGCTGGGGCCCCCCTGTACCCACCCGTCAGAGCCTTCCCTCCCACCCGTAGCAGCTCTCTCTTTGGAGCTGCAGTCAGACGCGCCGGCTTGCAGAGCGCGAGGGAAGAGTTCCCTCGCTGCTTCGTTAAGCCCGCGGGGGCATGATGGGCGTTCCCATCAGCCCCCACGCGGCTAAAACGAGTCGCGAAAGGGACACTCTTCCCTTGCGCGCTTCCCTGCCAGCCGGCGCGTCTGACTGTAGCTCCAAAGAGAGAGCGGCTACTTTGAGGGGCCCAGGAAATCTGCCGGTGTACAGGGGTGGGCCCCCCCGCGGCACGCTGTTAACGATTTCTGGCCGCGGCGGCCCCGACAGCGGCAAGCAGACAGGGGTTGTTGTTTTTTTTTTTCGATTGCGGACCTTCCCGCGGTGCCAGCTGCAGCCTTCGCGTGCCACCAGCTGGCAACGCGTTCCATAGGTTCGCCATCGCTGTTCTAGGTACTGGTTGCTTGTCTTTTCTATTTCTGTGATCTCTTCTTCTTGTACTATGTGAAAACTACTCTTCTTTTTTTCCACTTGCAGTGCTTGTTCAGCTACTACTCTTTGAGAATCGAGTGTCCTCCTTTTCCTCGCATTTGTAGTTGCTTTCTTAAGCAGAAAGCCTTTGTTGCGTGCTTTTAGTTTTCCAACCCACTACTAGATGTTGTTCAGCATGCAGATAACACTCCTTGAGGTATACTGCTATTTTAGGGCAAAGCTAAGCTTTTCCCTGAAATCTTGCAAACCCTCACTCGTTGACTGCATTCTCTCTTCTATAGTGGCTAGCCATTGCCCGCTGAAACTAAGAGCCCTGATATTCAATGCCCAGTTATCTTCTGCAAGCAAAAGCTAGGCCATCTTTAATGTACCTTCTAACCTTCACCCCGCTTGGCTGCTAAATAGCACCCTGCCACCTCCTGGAACAGCCCTATTTTAAACAAACCGGTGGCACTCATGGATATTCTAACTGCGTTGGTGCCACTGAAATTATCCCAAGTGTCAATGGCGGTTACACCAGCGATTCTGTCTAACCCTCGTTGATTCACTCTCGATACTGGGGCCCATAGAAACATAATGACAGAAAGATGACACGGGCTTTCCAGCAATGCTCATCCACACCAACCGCTGTCTGTTTCTACACTCCATTCCTTTTTTTCTGACCAGATCACTAAATCTGTCCCAAGCTTTCTTTTAAATTCACAAATACTGTTCTTGTCTCCATCCCCACCAACCACTAGAGGTGCTCTATGAATGCCTTCAAGAGCCCATAGAGTATTTCCCTTAGATTACTTCTGAGTCTAAACCTTTCCCACCTTCATCCTGTGACTGCTGATTCCATAGCCTCCCATTACGTTGAACAACAGAGGATAGCTTCATGTTGCAATACTATACCTTGGAAGTATTACCTATTTCTCCAAGGACAAGCAGGTAGAAAGTTCTCAACAACATAGATAATGTCACCGAAGGACCTGGCAACTGGAAAACATCTTTCCAGATTAGTATTTTTCCCAAAGCTTTTTTCATGCAGCAACCACATCCTGCCTGCTGCTGTCGTGTGGGACACCCACAATATCAATCTTCTCATCGTTTTGGTCGATCTGAGAGGTCGACTATCACCACTGGACCCCAGCACAAATGTTTGTAAAATTGTGGTAATTTTGTTCCCTAATTATCAGTCATTTGTTGAGCTCAAAAATGCAAAAGCCCTTAGTCCAGCCATGCCATGCCTCAGCCAGCCAAGGGTGCTGAACGCTATCTTTAACTACTACTAATAATAAATAATTTATAAAGTGGCCTACAAGACGTATGCAGCCCTGTAAAAACATGAGAAAGGAGATTGGTCCTTTGCTCACCTGAAAGCTTAATTAAGACAGACAAGGCACAGGATAAAGATAAGGGAAAAAGAGGGTAAGTAGAATATGTGAACGGAGAGTTCGGAGCTGGGAGGTCTGCTGGGAGGAGCTGGGAGGTCCTGCGTTTGATAGAGGGCTTTGTGGGATAGAGTGGTGCTGATTTGTATTTGATTCTTGGCTTCTAGAGGGAGTATGTGAAGTTTTTCTCCTCAGGACTGGGGTGATATGATCCTTGTTTTTTTGCTTTTCTGGATACTTCTTGCTGGTGGTATTTAAGGGCAGTTCGTAGTGCGTTTGGTGTGGGTGGCAGGTAGTCCCGCTGATAGATTATGTTGCAGTAGTCCCAGTTGGGGGAGCCATCATAGCTTGCATGACTGTCGCCTGGAAGTCTTTTGCAGATTGAGGAGACGGCCTGAGGCGTTGTACTGTTTTTTTGTCTTTGGTGGAATATATATTATTCCGGTAATCTTTTGTGATCTTGCCTGCTTGAGTGTGAGTGCCTTGGTCACTAAAAATTGAAAAAAAAAAAAATGATTTCCTAAGAGTCTTGTTTATGTGGTGGTTGCATTTGTATTTTGTGTGGTTCCTAAGTTTGAGGTGGTTTGGTGTGAAGTTTGGATCCTTGGTTACTATGAGGGCTTTCCCTGTTTTTATTTAGGTTTGAATGGATAAGGTTGTTCTTGTTTAGCCATCTGAAGATTTCTATGACGCAGTCTGTTTTAGTGTTTGAATTTGATTGTCGTGTTGGTGGTTGTGATCGGGTCCATAGAAGCATTAATGTCATCTGTGTAGATGTGGTAGTGTTTGACTCTTATGGGCGCGTATGAGTGAGCAGAGTGGTTGCAGGTAGAGTGTTAAACGAGCATGGACGGATAGTGTGGATCCTTGGAGTACTCCTTGGTGTTGCTGAAAGGGGGGGGGGGGAGGTTGCTATGCTTGTGCGGATCAATTGTTGTCTGTTGGTCAGGTAGGAGCGGAACCACTGAAGTACGTTTTTGATGCCGATTCTTGGAGTCTGTGTAGGAGGATGTTGTGGGAGATGGTGTCAAAGGCTGCGGATATGTCCAGAAAGATCATAGCGTAGCCAGAGTGCTTGGTCTGTGTGCACCTTGATGAGGGTGTTCATTAGAGATGCCATGAGGGTCTCGACTCCGTGGAATGGACAGAAACCATGTTGTTGTGGGTCCAGTATGTTGTTGGTATCCAGGTGGTCTTGAAGTTGTTGTTGAACTATTTTCTCAATGATTTGGCGGTGAATGGAAGACTTGCTATAGGCCTGAAGGAGGCGGGGTCAAAGGGGTCTGTTGTGTATTTTTAGGGTTGGGCGGATGATGGAGGTTTTACGTAAATCATTTTTATTGGTTTCACAAATATAACCAATAGTAAACAACAGAACATAATACAACAGCTCATAACGCAACAGAGCAGAGCAGAAACATAGCAGATCTTAGTATGGTGGGCAGCAACAGAAATACATAGCATAATGAAGAGCATATTCAGGAACACAATCAAGACCACAATCAAGAACACAATCAAGAGCCCACCCACCTCCTGAAACAGTGTCCGACAACCCCCTGGCTGGCTATTACAAGCAAGGTGTCCTTTCTCTGCTGCTAAAGAGTAGATAAACAAATACATTCACACTGGCAATGCTATGTCCCAACACACCTCCCCTTCCTCCCCATCCACCCTTGCACCCCTACCCCTCCCCTCCCCCTCCCCCTCCCCTCCCTCTTCTACAGATGTACCTCATCCCTCCCCCCTCCCTCTTTGCCACACAACTACAACCTTGACAACCAATAACGCTCATCCACGCAGTCATACATCTGATTCTGACATCCCATTCAAACAGACAGCTCGCCAATCATCCGCCCCCTCCTCTCCCGACAAGACTCAGTCAGCCTGTTCCACCACTTGGTCCTTCTCATCGGTCTCCACTGCCCCCAAGGTGGAACCCCCATGCACTCCTAGCCAGATTTTGCCAAATTCCACCTGATTTTGCCCCCCATAAGCTGGGCCGTACGCTGTTTCTAAGCTCTTCAGCTCAAGCATACCTCTGCACCATTCAGCAATCCGCGGGGCTTTATCCTCTACCCAATGCTTAAGAATACATTGCTTCGCTATAAGAAAACCTCTCTCATACAATTTTGACATCATAAGTGCATAGAGGCTCAGACTCAGACTCATGGCCGGGCCCAGGCCTGCCTCCCCCCACCCCCGGCCCCAGAACGCCACTGGAGCCTCCCAACCCCCTCCTCTGTTGCTACTAGCGTTGCTGCTGGTGGGGACGCCGATTAAACACCACTCCGGGGATAGTGCACCCCCCCGTGGGCCTCCAAAACTTCAACACATCCTGGACTGCGTGCCAAAACTCTTGTATGCGTGCACAAGCCCAAAATCGATGCATCAATGACCCCCTCTCGGAACCACAAAGTTGACACACATCCGTCGGAAGCAACCCCATCCTAGCCGCCCAGGTATTTGGCACATAGGCTCTCCATATCAATTTATATTGGAGTTCTTGCAATCTAACCGTCTCTGAGGCGACCTTAGCATACTTAAAAGCCTCCTGCAACTCGAGCGCCAAAACTTGTAGCATCCCCTCATGGTTCCATTTTTGAGCTAAGGTTTCAAAAAGCGCCCAGCTCCCCCCCTGGGTACCACTCCGCTCGCAAGGCCTTCAGAGATAAACGTCTATCGGGCTCCACAATAAAGTCCCAGATACTACCGATGCACAACCGCAACCTCTGGTTAAGTTGGAGTTCCCTAACATAATGACGAACTTGTAAATAAAAGTAAAAGGACTTCGGTGCTACCAAGTACCTTTGCATCAATGACGGGAACGAGTCGACTTCCCCCTGCATCTGCATGCGTAACTGGCCAAGATAACATAGACCACTGTCCGCCCAGGTTTTAGTTAAGTCTCCCTGTCTCCCGGGCGCAAAGGTCCCATTATTGATCAGTGGAAGACACTCCGTAGCAGACCAACAGAGACCTTTCTTCTGGCATAAGAATCTCCACGCCTTTCTAAGTGCCCCAATATATACCGACCTTTTCCACATTTGTGGGAGATCGACGCTCTTAGCATGCAATAAATAAGCCGCATGGAACGGTGTCGACATCCAGGCGATCAAGGCCTTTGGAAGTATCTCCTCGCTTCCCAGAATTAAATCCCGCAGAGGGCCAAGCAAACAGAGGAAATTATAGTCACGCACAGAAAAGAAGCCTAGCCCTCCCTCCTCTCTACGTCTCATCAACACCGACAGCGGGATCCGGGACTTCCTACCCCTCCACAAAAAGCGCGCAATATGCTTCTGCAAGGACCAAGACATCACGGCGTAATAGCCATATAGGAAGATGTCGTAGAAGGTGCATCCAACGGGGCATCTCTATCATCTGAACCAAAGCTATGCGCCCCATGAGCGAGAGAGGAAGATCTTTCCACTTCTGCATAGTGGCTATGGTTTTTATTCAAATAGGCTTTATATTTGCATCATAAAGCTTGGAAACACAACCGGGAATCTGAATCCCAAAGTATCGAAACTCCCCCTGCGTCCAAAGTAAAGGGAACTGCCCCTGCCATTCTTGTCGCGCTCTACCCCCGACATCTAAAGCCACCGACTTGGCTATGTTTATGCGAAGGATCCAAAACGCTCAACAATCGCCAGTGCCTGTTCCAATGACCCTGTGGGTTGCATAGACACAATAACATGTCATCCGCAAAAGCACTAACCTTAACTTCCCCTCCCTGCCATTCAATGCCTCGCACCGCTTCTGTTCTAATAAGCGAGAGTAGCAAGGGTTCTAGCAGGAGGACAAATAGCAGAGGCGAGAGCGGGCACCCCTGACCAGTGCCCCGCTGTAATTCAAAAGGTTGAGAACAAGTCCCTCCACTCACTACACAAGCCAAAGGTTGTGCATACAGCGCCCGAATCCAGTCCAAAAACGCCCCCTTGAATCCAAACTTCATTAAGACCTCAAACATATACGGCCAGGACACTCTATCAAAGGCCTTTTCCGTGTCTAGGCTAACCAAGATCAGGGCTATCTCTGAAGCAAGACACCTCTCCATCCCCAGCAACACCTTACTAATGTTGGAGAAGGGCTCCCCTCCCCTTGACAAACCCCGATTGGTGACTACCTATCAGCCGGGGCAGAATCCGTTGCAACCGGGCAGCGAGCACCGACGCCACCAGCTTTGGAATGACAGTGATCGCAGCAGTCTGCATGTCCCGCAGGTATGAGCCCACGTCCCGCGCCTCCTGGTAAAGGACCATCAGAGTGGGTGTCACTTGAGCTATCAACATCTTATAAAATTCAGAGCCATACCCGTCGGGACCTGGGGCCTTATGTGGTTTCCCGGTCTTAATCACTTTCTGTATTTCCGCCGCAGTAATATTCCCATTAAGCTCATGCAAGTCAGCCTCAGACAGCCAGGGGAGCTGCGACGACGCCAAGAACTCTCGCTCACGCTCCCTATCCTCAACTTCAGGGGTGTATAAATCCTGGTAGTATTGGCGAAACACCTGTACAATCTGACTCAACTCAGAGTGTTGCACGCCCTGCCTATCTCTAATCCTGGTCACACCCTGGATCCCCCCTCTCCCCCTCACCAAACGTGCTAATAGGCGTCCGGACCGGTCACCGAAGCGGAACAACTGATAATGATAATATTGTATCGACTGAATGGCTCTCTCGTGTAATAACACATTTAAAGCCTTCTGCACCTCGAGATATACAGGGAGCGCGGCCGACCGCAACATAACGGCCCGTTTAGCCTCTTGTAATTGGCTCGCCAATTCCAAGATCTGGTGATCTATACGCTTCCGTTCTTTCGCAGTGTACGCTATGATGTGACCTCGTAGTACTGCCTTCCCGGCCTCCCATAGGGTCGCCACCGGGACATCACCCGTATCATTGTGCTTGAGATATTCATTCCAATGATGCACCAAATAGTCCCGAAATTCCTCACTTTTGCCTAGATGGGAAGGAAAAGTCCATTGGGCTCCATTTGTAGCCCACCCCTTCCAGTCGAGGAACACTTTAACATGGTCCGACACTACTACTGGTTCAATCTCTACTCCAAGCACTTTTCCAAAACTCTCTTTGGAGACCAAAATGTAATCAATCCTGGACCAGGTTTGCTGTGCTCTCGACAGATGCATGTAATCTCATTCTATGCCATGTAAAACTCTCCACGAATCAATTAAACCCCCCATAGTACACAGATATCCTACACCTTTTTTAGACCACCCACCACGAGAAAGTCGTGCCTGAGATTTGTCCAAAAAAGGGTCGTGTGGGCAATTATAATCTCCTGCCAGTATCAGTGGTATCTTCGGCGCCCCCAGTATCTTACACAACAGAAGCTGAAAAAATTGGTGGTCATATGTATTAGGTGCATAGATAGTCCCATAAAGAGCTCTTCCCCTTGAACTTTTAAATGCACAAATAAGAATCTACCCTGTGGGTCAGCGTCTTCATTCAAAACCTCTACCGCTAGGCCCTTCTTCACTAAGATCGCTACTCCTCGTTTCTTACTACCAGAGGAGGCCGAGAAAACCCTGCCCACCCAATCTTTCTTGAGTTTGCCATGCTCCAGTGCGCTTAAATGAGTTTCCTGTAGTAATGCTATCTGCGTATTCCCCCTCTTTAAGGCCTGTAATATCTTGGTCCTCTTAACAGGAGTGTTCACACCCCCAACATTCCAGGAGACTATCCTAAGGTCAGCTCGCATTCTCACAGGGTACAGGCATTTTACTCACGAACATTCCTGCATCCACATCTTGAGCTCTGGGTCGCCCAGCCTCGACCCCGAGCTTAACATCCACAGTGGGCCATCATTTTTTATTCGCATGGGTTCCCTCTGCGCTTCCCAGAGGACGAACAATTAGGCTTGCATTCCGCTGTTGTTTCCAGGTTGTCCCCCCGCTCCATGGTTCTAGCTGTCCACCCCCTTTACTCTCCCTCCTCCCTCTCCCTCCCCCACGTCCTCCTCCCCCACCCCGCTCCCTCCACAACCTTACCCATCCCCAGTCCCAACAGAATAAAAAACCTAATTCCATGCCCCAGCTTTAACCGCTGAGGTATATCCCACCAGATGCCACAGGGCCGCCCCGAGCTTTGCAATAATAGTCTGAACCCCCCCCCAACCGCCCACAAATCTACAACATGAACTCTTATCAAAACAAACAACATAAGAGCATTCAACATTCGACAGAAAGTTAACAAAGCTAGGGACCCTCCAACGACCAAGACATTTCCTTCCTCACCATCGTCCACATAGCTCACATCCAGCAATGTCATGCCATCCACATTGCTGCGTAATGAGCTCAGCAATCACTCATATTTGCAAGCTGTGCATTGTGCTGGCCCAGGTTGCTCAGGTTAGCCGTTCTTCTACTAGGCCATCCCCCGAGAGTCCCTCCAGGAAATGCTGCGCTGCAGCCACAGAGTCAAAAGCAAAGTTTTTTCCTCGGGACATTACTCTTAACGTCGCTGGGAACGCCAAAGTAAAGCGCACATGCTTCTTGAAGAGAGCCGTACATATAGGGGAAAACTCTTTCCATTTCTGAGCAACAGTCGTCGAATAATCCTGGAAAATCAGTAATTTGTGATTCTCCAACTGTAGATCTCTATGGTTACGGAAGGCCTGCACAATCTGTACTTTATGTTGGAAATTCAAGAGTTTCATAATGACCACTTGAGGTTTCTGCTGTTCTGAATTCCACGGTCCAATCCGATGTGCACGCTCGATATCCAACTTCCCCTCCAACGCGGCGAGGCCCAATGCTTTAGGCAGCCATTCAGTGAGCAGCTTCATAAGGCCACTGTCTGAGTATGACTCAGGGACTCCCACCACTCTCAAATTGTTCCTCCTGGACCTATTCTCCAGGTCATCCACTTTGGCCTGAAGAGTTGCAATCTGTGTGCGCTGTGCTTTCCATTCTCGGTCTCGCCGTCCCTCCTCATCTTCAATGGCCGACACACGTTGCTCCAGCACATCGACCCTCTTGCCCATGTCGGCCAGAGTTTTCACCCATGTTCTCTATTTTCTGCAGCATCAAATCAAATTTTGGCTCCAAAAGCTTTGCAACATCTCTGGCCAGGTCCTCGGCGTGGGAGTCTGCGCTCTCTATACTCTCCACCCCAGGCGACGCCGGCTGTGACGGCGTGGTCGCACAGGCCCCAAGCCTAGCAGACTTTTCCTTATCTTTTCTCGGGGCCGCCGCCATCGAGCCTTCCACTCTGGCGCTCCGTTTCATGTCTGTCAACGTCTGTCCCTCCTCCTGGTGCTGGTAGTTTGGGTGGGAGAGGGTATATGTCGCTTAATCTGCCAATTTGCTCAGTGCGGCCCCGGAGCGAGCAGAGTTGCAACCTGCTCACTCACGCATCACGTGATGATGGAGGTTTTGAGGATATCTGGCATATATCCTTTTCTGAGGGATTCGTTAACAATGTGGGTTAGGGGCGTGCTTATGTCCTCCTTGGATTTCTTTATCCATTCTGTAGAGCATGGATCTGGTGGGGAGGTGGTAGTGTTTAGGGAGGAGATGGTGGATTCTATTTTTTCTTTGGTGATTGTTTCGAATGTGCTCCAGTCCGTAACTATGGAAGTAGGGTGGGTTGCTGTCTCTGCATTCGGTTGCAGAGTTTGAGGTTGTTGAAGCTGCTTGTATTGGCGTGCTAGTAGTTCTGGCAGGATGTTTGGTAGCTGGTTGGAGTGGTTGGGTGCATTCGTTAGCTTCTTGACAATTTCAAAGAGTTCACGAGGTTTGTTTATTGAGGTGTTTATGATCTTTGAGTGGTAGGTCCTTTTTGCTTTATCAGTTTCTGTGTGGTACGCGTCTAGTTCACGGGATGTATTTTGTTTTATCTTCCTCTTTTTTTGTCTTTCTCCATTTCCTCTCTACTCTTCTGAGTTGGGTCTTTAGTCTTCGTAATTTGGGGGTGAACCATCAGGCCTTTGTTGATTTTCTGGTTTTGGTGCAGTTTGTCGTTGCACAAGATGCAGAGGAGATTGTAGTATTCCAGTTGTGGATTAGGTCATCGATGTTGGTGGAGCTTGTTAGAAGTTTAGGTAGTGTTTGCGCCAGGAAGTCCTCTTTGATGAATGGTTTAAATCTTCTTGTATGTTGTTTATTGTCTTTGACGCTGGTGTGCTGGTAGATGAGGGAGATGCTGATGAGATAGTGATCTGACCATTGTACACATGTGATCTCTGGGTTTTTGTATGCGGTGGTGTTTTGGGAGTTCAGGAATATGAGGTCAAGTATGTTTCCTTTTTCATGTGTTGGTTCATGTATTATCTGGGTTAAGTTCATTGTTTCCATGGCATTGATGAAGGCTTCGGCATGTTTGTCCTGGAGTGTTGGGAGGTTGAAGTCCCCGAGGATGATTAGTTCTTTTGTGGAGTTGGCAATCTCTGATATGTGTTGTAATATGCCTGATAGATGGGGTGGGTGCTCGGTAAATTAGGCATATGGAGAGATGCTTGTTGGTGAGAGTGAGTATGTCTGCTTTGTTGGTTGTTTCTGAGGTGGAGGTTGGCTTTCGCAATGATGGCTACTCCTCCTCCTCTGGTGTGGGCTCGAGAACAGTGATGGAGACTGTATCCATTTGGTGTTAGTTGGTTCATGAGCACAGTGTCGGTATCCATTAGCCATGTTTCAGTTATGCATAGGATGTCAATATTTTGGGTTGTGATCAGGTCATGGAGCATGTGGTGCTTGTTTCTGACTGAACGAGCATTTATTAGTGTGATGGAGAGAGGGTTGTTGTTTGCGGGATTGGGGGTGTGGATTGGTGTGGGTGGTCTGTGGGTGTTGCACCATGCGGGGGGGGGGGGTTGTTGTTGTTTGTGGTTTGGATGGTTGTGGCACTTCGTATGGGGTGGTTGGGGAGCGTGTCGGTAGTGGAGGGGATAAAGGGTTAGGAGTGGTGCTAGGAGGTAAATTGGGGAAAGGAAGGGTGGCATGGTTTATAGGTGTACCTGTGTGTCCTGGGGCTCTCTGGGCGTTGGGGTGGTCGTGTGCCTCGGTGTCTTGGGTTGCTTGAGCTTGGTTGTGTGAGCTGGTGTATGATGGCTGTTTGTTGCTGTAGTCCGTGGGTTGCTTTGGTTGTGGTTTTGTTTTAGTTGCTCTTTGTGGCTGCTTCTTTGGCCACACCTAAGGGCCACACCAAAGGGTCCTCTGGCGAGGCCCTCAGACACGGGCCCGCCAGACGTGGCGCACCCTGCTGGGGCGCCGCTTTTAAAGTGAATTTTGTTGCTCCCACTGCCCTGATTGGGCAGGAGCTTCTGAGCGGGAGGATTTCCAGCTCAGGCGCTCTTCCCCGATCGGGGGAACTTCTGAAGTCTTTAGTGGGATGGGAACAGCTGGGGGATGTAGAAAAACAGTGGGCAAAACTGAAGGGGGATATTTTAAGGGCAACCAACCTTTTTGTTAAAATGGTAAGTAAAGGTAAAAGAAAAAGGAGACCGCTGTGGTTTTCGAAAGAAGTAGCTGAAAAGGTGAAGAAAAAGAGGGAGGCCTTCATGAAATACAAGAGATCACAGAGAGAGGAAGACAGGCATTTATATTTGGAAAAACTTAGAGAAGCTAGTAAAGTAGTCAGGAAAGCAAAGATTCAAGAAGAGGAGGAAATAGCCAATGCAATAAAATGGGGGGATAAGACATTTTCAGATATGTTAGTGAGAAGAGGAAGGGTAAAAGTGGAATTGTCAGAGGGGCATCTTGAATAATTTTCAGAAGACTGTGTTTGTGAGAAACTAGCTAAACTTAAAATAGACAAAGTGATGGGACCAGATGGAATACACCAGAGAATACTGAGAGAACCTGGGGACATTCTAGCAGCTCCAACTGACTGACCTTTTCAATGCCTCGCTGGAGTCGGGAATGGTGCCAGAAGACTGGAGAGAAGCACATGTGGTCCCTTTACACAAAAGCGGAAGTAAAGACTTGGTTGAAAACTACAGGCAGGTTAGTTTAACTTTGGTGGTGCGTAAATTAAGCGCTGCTGAAAAGAGAAAATAGTGAGGTTTCTGGAGTCCAGCAGATTACAGGATCCGAGGCAGCATGGATTGACCAGAGGCAGGTCTTGTCAGACAAATCTGATTGATTTCTTTGACTGGATGACCAGGGAGTTGGACCGAGGGAGAGCCCTAAATGTGGTGTATTTAAATTTCAGTAAAGCCTTTGGCACCGTTCCTCACAGGCGACTTATAAACAAACTGAGCACCCTAGGGATGAACCCTAAAGTTACCTCTTGGGTTAGAAATTGGTTGAGTGGGAGACGACAAAGAGTACAGGTAAATGGAGCTCACTCTGAGGAGAAGGAGGTTACCAGTGGTGTGCCCTAGGGATCTGTCCTTGGTCTGATTCTTTTTAACATCTTTGTCATATAGCGGAAGGGCTGTCGGGTAAGGTTTGCCTCTTTGCGGATGATACCAAAATCTGCAATAGAGTAGACACCCATGAAGGTGTAGATAACATGAGGAGGGATCTAGCTAAGCTTGAAGAATGGTCTAGAATTTGGCAGCTGAGATTTAATGTTAAAAAATGCAAGGTCATGTATTTGTGCTGCAGCAATCCAAGGGAGCGATTATAGTATAGGGGGTGAAGTACTTCTGTCCACAAAAGAAGAGCTGGACTAGGCGTGATTGTGTCTGATGATCTTTAAAGTAGCTAACAGGTAGAAAAGGTGATGGCAAAAGCTAGAAGGATGCTTGGATGCATAGGGAGAGGAATGGCCAGCAGAAGAAAGAAAGAAGGTGATAGTGCCTCTGTATAAGTCTTTGGTGAAACCTGGTATGCAGTTCTGGAGACTGCACTTTCAAAAGGATATAAACAGGTTGGAATCAGTATAGAGGGTGGCTACTAAAATGGTTAGTGGTCTTCGTTATAAAGCATATGAGGACAGACTTAAGGATCTTCAGAGGAAAGGTGGGATAAAGGTGATATGATTGAGACATTTAAATACCTCCATGGTATAAATGCACAGGAAGACAGCCTCTTTTGATTGAAAGCAAGCTCTGCTACGAGGACATAGGATGAGGGTGAAATGGGTTAGACTTAGGCGTAATATGCGGAAATATTTTTTTATGTAAAGAGTGGTAGATCCGTGGAATAATCTCCCAGTGGAGGTGGTAGAGATGAGGACAGTGTCTAAATTCAAAAAGGCATGGAACAAACACAGAGGATCTCTAAAGGAAAGAAGGGGACAGAGTGGTTGATATGGAAGGGCTGACTAGATAGGCCATGTAGTCTTTTTCTGTTGTCATGCTTCTATAAGGAAAAAGGGGGTCAGGGTCCAAAAGAAGCTTGAAAGAGCCTGTAAGCCTGTAAAATGGACTTGAAAAGCGAGAGAGATGAAGTCTGATGTACAGACTCAGGGAGTTTTTTCCATGCATAAGGAGCAGCAAGGTGAAAGGACCAAAGTTTGGAGTTGGCAGTAGAAGAAAAGGGCAAAGATAGAAGCCAGCCGAAGAAGAGTGGAGTTTGCAAGGAGGGGGGTGTAGGGAGAGAAGAGAGGAAAAGTAGAATGCACTTATAGAAACAAAGAAACATGACAGCAGAAAAAGCCCACATGGCCTGTCTAGTCTGCCCTTCAATATCAACTACTACAATAGTCCCCTTTTTTCCTTTAGAGATTCTCCGTGTTTGTCCTATGCTTTTTTGAATTCAGATGCTGTCCTCATCTCTACCACCTCCACTAGGAGATTATTCTACGCATTGTGATAAGGAAGCTTATCATGACTTAGGAAAAAGGGAAAAAGAAAAGGAATTCACCCTTATAAAAGGACCTGTTTTGCAAGTTCAGAGAAACAGAACCCCAATCACACCTAGAAAGCAGGACATTCACAGCGGGGATAGGTTTCAGAGTTCCCCTAGTGGAGTAAAGGTGAGGGAATGCAGACCCAAGGTAAGAGACCCTTACGTCACTGAGTTCCCTAATTACTCAGCTGCACGGAGGCAAGCTGATCTCCGTCACCTGAGGGGAGAAGAGGTAGGGCTGAAGCCTTGGGAATTTAAGTCCAGGATAGATTATTCAGAAACACACACGCAGAGAGTTCCAAAGGACACGCAGAGAGTTCCAGAGGACACACAGAGAGTGCCAGAGAGACTGCTACTGAGAGATCCAGGGAGAGATCTATGCAGAGACCCAAGCTGGAACACAGGACGAGGAAGTACAGGAGAATGGTGGCCAGAGCATGAGAAAGGAGAAGCTGACACAAGTCCAGAGCCAGGTAGAAGCCTTAGAAGTTTCTCTAACACGAAGCAGTACAGAGTTGCAAGAGATACTCTCAGTTCTAACGAGAGGCAGTCAGCTGAGCCCTGTATGCTGGAAGGAGAGATAGAACCTATGCAAATAGGTGAACCAGACGTAGCTTTGAATGAAGGAGAGACCTTCATGGATTGCTCTTTATGCCAGTCCTTAACTATGGAGGAGTTGAAAGAAAGCCAACCATTAAGAGAAAACCTTCAGACCCAGGTACCCTTGAAAGCCTGTAGATAATTTGTGCATGTCCTGTGTTAAAGAAGAGATACGTTTGCTGAGAAAGTAAGAGCAAGCTGAAGCTCTCTAATTGTGCTGGTTAAACACCTGCTATCCAGAGCAGTGCACCAGCAAGAAGCCGTGCTAACAGAGAGAGGAAGTAAAGCTCTGATTTGCTTTTGAATATTCCAAAAGCCTTGCATAGTACATGGCTTGCTTATGAGAAGTTTTATCCATGGTGAAAGATTTACTTTGTTTATAAGGAGACAAACAACCTGGAAGTGTTGGGAATGTAAGAAAAGAAATCTGCTTTAAGGAAAGCTGTTTTTGTTTGCTTTAACCAGCAATGCTAGCCAAGGCTGGTAGCATTGGCTGTTAAAGGACTTTATCTTTGAGCTGAAGAACATTATAAGCTGAAATTCTGCTTTGAGTTTATTTATGTCCTGATGTGTACTGGAAATCCTGGAGAAAGAATCCAAAGGTGATATTTGTGAACCTAGCATTTGAGTTAATAAATTCTGTCATTGCCTTATCATTCGAGCCAACGACAAGTGTTTTTTTTTTACCTGAAGCCAGTGCATTGTGACTGAACTACCTTTACCAAGAGGCATTGCAAAAGAACCAGTCAGTTAAAGGCTAGAAGGTGAAACTTTCTATGATAACCACACCCCTCCATACTGGATGTAAGGGGCAAGGGCGTGACAGCATCTACCACCCTTTCCGTAAAGAAGTATTTCCGCATATTACTCCTGAGTCTATCCCCTTTGAACTTCATCCTATGTCCCCCTTATAGCAAAGCTTGCTTTCAATCAAAAGAGGCTCTCCTGTGCATTTATGAGGGAAGGCCTTGTGTGTGTGGTGACTTAGGGGTTATGTCAGGGTGATCATGGCATGGTTGGACCATTGTACTGGTGAGATTTCAGGTTGCATGTTGGAGGGTTGTGATAGCATTTGGGTGGGAGCAAAAGTCGTGTGTGGGTTCCTGTATTATTTGAGTTGGAGTGCTTCCATTCATCGATAAAGGATGTATCTTTTTTAGGAGTCATGGAGTTGAGTTTCAGGTCGCCTTGTAGGAATCAGTGTTTGTTTGATGCTGCGTAAATGCAGGCTTCTTCTAGTAGGGTGGGGAGATCATCATTTTTGCCAAGGGTGTTCTGTATGTTAGGGTTAGAGTGAAGTTTTCATTTGTTCTTGCGAGTAAGTCAAGGCTGTCTGTGTTGCTGCATGAGGGGATGGAGAGGTTGAAATGTTCTTTGGCTATTATGAGGACTCCCTCTCCTCTCGTTGATGATCTTGGACAGTTGTATGTTTTAAAGTGTGGAGAGTTGAATTGGTTTAGTAGTACGTTGTCTGTTCTTGTAAGTCAAGATTCTGTGATGCACATTATGGGGGTCTTTCTAGAATACATGTGGCATGGACGTGTAAGTCGCTAAAACGTCCCCTACCATATTCTGAAACTGTTGACATGTACGTCCAGGGCGGTAGCATGGGGAGTTAAGAACGTGAGCAGGAGAGGGCGGAATAGGAGCGTGGTAAGCTGCAGTGACCTAGAAAGCTTATTCCCGAAAGGGCCATATACGTATGAGATGTAATCTGGAAACATTCACGTTATACCTGCTGAAACCAGGTATGAGACTCGGACTTAGAAATTATTCAGCTCTGACCTGCAATGCGTCCCATATAGGTGAATGGATGTGACAAGTAGGCTCTGAAGTGATGCCACTGCAGTCAAGACAAAGACAAGATGCAGTCATAAGGTACAGGGAGCAGAACTTAGGGAATGTTGTAGGATAAAGAAACATATCTAAACACACTTGCAGCAATATTAAGAAGAGTAACAGTGTCTAATCAGGCTATGCACCTATGCTCTATATGTGCCAAAGGAGACAAACTATGCACATAAAGATGGAACTGCTGATGCAGGGAGAGTATGGATGTGAGCAGGGAAAGGATACCTTTTGGGGCGAGAACGAGAGATCAGATATGTAGCCCTGGTACCCCATGTGCACATGTTATGTCATAGCTGATATATACAGGTGCAGGGCAGCCCCCTATCAGAATCATATTGCTGTCACAGAAAGTGACAAAAAGGGACCCAGGATATCAGTGCTTGTGGAACCTGTGTCTTTTGGGGAAACTGCTAGGTATGTATAACCTAGATTGGCCACTGTTGGAAACAGGATACTGGGCTTGATGGACCTTGGTCTGACCCAGTATGGCATATCTTATGTTCTTATGTGTATGTTTGTGTGATCTGAGGGATGCACGGGGGGAGGGGAGGGGACTGGTGTGGGCAGCAGCAGTGCAGGGGGGACATGAAGACCTGGCCAGTACCTGGACCATATGGATGCACACAGTGTCACCAGGTGCCAGCGTGATGAGACAGGCAAAGACAGAGAGGGCCCACCATTGCCAAATGTCCAAACATATGCTATACACACAATTGGATACCGTTAACCCTAACTATAATCAGCTTGAAACATGCCTTAACGAGATGGCACAATGGTTACAGCAAAACAACATGACGATCAACCATAAGAAAACTGAGGTGATGTATATCTCCAGTAAACCAAACTTTGAACCTCCTGCAACAATCACCCTGTATAATAACACATACAACATCAAGAATGAAATAAAATATCTAGGGGTCACGTTCGACAGCAACCTAAAGATGGAAAAGCACCTACGCAAAACCAATAAGGCCATTTTCCACAAACCTAGAGTACTACAACCTCTACGGAGCATCATTGAACCACACGATTTCAGGACTGTTGCGCAAGCACTCATTATGCCACAGTTAGACTACTGCAACGCCATCCTACAAGGGCTTCCAAAGAAAACCCTAAACATTCTGCAAATGGCCCAGAATGTGGCGGCTAGGATCATCATGCGAAAAAACATTACTGAACACATCACACCTGTATTGATCGAGCTGCACTGGCTCCCCATTTCTGCTCGGATAAAATATAAAACACTGATAACCACATTCAAACTCATACATAACATAGCGCCATCCTTTCTCTCCACCCTTATCAGCACGCAACCCCCAAAAAGAGACAAGAACCGTCACCTCAGACACTCTCCACGTTCCAACCAATATCAGATCTGTCAAATCCAGTATTAGCCTTCGCGCATACTCATACTCTGCCCCGACCCTCTGGAACCAACTGCCACCTGAGTTATGAGCGATCAAAGATCTTATGGTTTTCAGAAAAAAACTCAAGACACATTTATTCCAGTGTCAATACAATTTGATGTAAACCCCAGGGGGTGCCAAGCTACCACACTATGAAACATGGACACTGTTATGTAAAAATGTATATATGTAAATGCTGAATCCCCCCTTAAGACCTTTTTCCTGTGTGCTGTGTTTTTCCCTTCAAATCAATGTGTTTATACCCCAAAATTGCTGTCATGATTTGACAAACTACAATCTGTAATCAAACCGCTACTGATCGCTGGAAGTAGCGGTATACAAATGTATACTAAATAAAATAAATAAATAAATATGCCTGGCAAAGATAAGGGACCCCCATAATAGGGGCACCCAACAGTTGACAGTGTGATAGGGCACCCACACATCTGCGGTGTGTGCCACCAGGAGATATGACTGATGTATAGCCAACATTCCCCAGACTATCTCATGCAGCGCACACCCCTACTCAGGCCAGGATCTATGAGAGCTGAGAGAGTGGTGTCATATCTGGGGTCTGGTTACCTTGTGTGATGGCATAGGGCCCACCCCATTTTAAGCCCACACAGCTCTGACTGGGGGAGCAGTGTCACAAAACTGGCTGTGGGAAGGCAGACAGGGTCGCCCCACAGATAGTGGATGTATACAGATTGACATACCCTAGATGGGACAAGTGTAGTTGCTGTAAAGAATGCCAGTACCCAGATAGGTATGCCTCAGATGCCATAGACAGAAGGCCCCATGTCAGCAACAACAACCACCACTGATCATTTCTATAGCACTACAAGGTGTATGCAGTGCTGCACAGACACACGTAACAGATGGCTCCTGCCCAGTGGGGTGTACAGTCTATTCAGCACAGACATCACAGCAGCTGTGAGTATGATATGTGCAGGGGGAATGGACAGGAAACTTAAGGGAGCCTAGGCAATGTGCATCAATGCGGTGGGTGCCCAGTCAGGATTTGAGAGGATCCTGGGGCAAAGCATGCCTGACAGACTCAGCTACTGTGTCCTAGGAAAATGGAGAAGCAGGGTGAGGGCAGCGATGTCTGGATATAGCTGTAGAAGAGAAGGACACAGATAGAGGCATACTGACAGAAAAACAGTGTTCATGGAAGGGGTTGTAGGGAGAGCTATGATGGGTTTGGGAAATCAGAGCTGCAGAATGTGTGCACATATAGGACAGCCACCACCATAGCCACTGGCCAGCAAGCAAGACAGGAGGCCCCAAATGGGTCACAGCACCACCAGTGTCCTAAGGCCCATGGCATCCTGTGGAGGGTGCAAAGTCTGGGTAACTGGTGCCCCCAACACCCTATCAAGATCAGTTGTGGATGGGAGCCCCAGGGCAAGCACCTAATTTTATGGTAGTGGATGTGTGTCAAAGCAGACCCAGAAGGGAGGAGGGTGTGACAAATGTGACAGTGGTCACAGCAAGGACAGGTGCCCCATGCATGCAGTGATGCTGGCATATGCCCCTAAACAGTGACCTTCAGAGGCGGCACAGAGGGGCATTGGCCATCAGACCAATGCCACACACACCAGGAACTGAGGCTGAACAGTGTGTGACCAGCATAAACATATCATTGTGCGAGTCCCGCAGCAACACATGAACATATATGTCCATTCCCCACACCCATGCAAGGCCAGACCTATGAGGCAATGCTATCCTGTGGATCCACCCACTCCCCAACCACCCATGCCACCCAAATGCCATAATGTCACACAGACAATTCTGGAATATGACTGACACCCACCCCGCATACCCCTGCCCAACTCACACTGCATGTGCACCCCCATGGTTCCAACCCCACCCACCAAACATGCCTCCCCCCAACTCTGGTGCTAGATGACCCCCTGTGGCCCCTCTTTTGTGCCTGCTCCTTGCCCCTCCCCTCATATGCACCTGTGCCTTGGTTACCACGGTCACAGGTTTGCATGGTGGTGAATCCTCAGACCCAGAGATGTCACAGCTCATGCTGCCTGACTGGAATGGAGGAAACACCATCAAGGGGCTGCGGCTCCATGGAACTGGCCCAAGGAGAGGGGGGGGTTCCTGTGTGGTGGTCCGACCAACAGTGGTATGGGTTCATGCAGAGGCCCATATTGACACACCACTGGGGCTTGGGTGTGGAGGTGCAGGTGCACATGCTACTGAGGAAGCTGCGGCTGTGGGAGCTGCCCCACCACACCCCTGCACAGACTGCATGGGATGCACACTGAAGTGTGCATGGGGCTGTGTAGGGACAGTGCCCAGGAACATAGCACAGCTCCATCAGGATCTCCAGCCTGGTAGCCTGGAGGGTGCCAGTAGCCATGGTCAGCTGCTCTGTGGCCATGACATGCCTCTTCTGCAACACCGTGGGCTGGCGCAGCAGCTCTAGCTGTTGCTTGGACCATGCCTATTGAGCGGCACTGTGAGCAAGCAGACGCTCAGCATAGGCTGTGGTGGCAGTGGTGATGGGGAAGGGGATATGGAGCTACAGATCATCCAGGCCAGGGTCATCAGGTGGCTGCTGCAGTGCAGCGTCACTAGCGGTGCATGGCAGTGGGGCATCAGGTGGGGCCCCTTCCCCTTCTCCTGTGGTATCCTTCATGGACACTGTTGGCAGAGCAGGCACCGCTGCCTATAAAGCTACTGCAGGGACATCCAGACAACATCGAGAGGTCAGACCTGCAACCACCAATGCAGACAACGATGGGGTGGCAGTGGTGCAGCCATGTGGATGTGCCAGTAGGCCACAGAGGCACAGAGGAGCCGCTGACATGGTTGGCTACACACCCTATCACCATTTGCGGAGCCACATGGGCACAGAGGGCCTGTGCACAGACACCCACCCCAGTGCCTTGTGCAGTTAACCCTGCCACCACCAGCTGGCGGCCATGCTGTCAATGCCTCCGACACACAGGCCAACATTGGAGCAGCCACACACAATGTGAGTGTTATGTTTGTTTATGTTTATTAGATTTGATATACCGCCCTTCATATAATAACAGAGTGGTGTACAATTACAAAAAGTCAAAATAACGGCCAATGGCCAGGAAAAAGAAAGGAAGTTACAATGTAAGCAGGACAGTGAAGAGTAGGACATACGTACCAGACAAGAGGAACAGAGACACTGAGGGGCAATGGGAAGAGATCACACAGAAGGCATGGGAAGGTCAAAGGCAGAGGAGAACAAGTGAGTCTTGAGGCGTGCTTTAAAGGTGCGGTAGTTCTGTTCAAGTCTGAGAGAAGAGGGGAGTGAGTTCCAGAGAGCGGGACCAGTGAAGAAAAATGCTGAGGAACAAGTAGAATGCAGGTTGGCTCGGGAAGGGGAAGGGAATTGAAGACAGTTTACGTGGATTGACTGAAGGGCATGACTGGGAGTGTGAGACTGAATGAGGTCCGCCAGATACTGAGGGGTGTGTGTGTAGAGGATTTGGTGCACAAGGGTAAGGAGCTTGAAGTGAATATGATGGTCAACAGGTAGCCAGTGGAGGTGCAGAAAGAGAGGAGTAACGTGGTCGAAATGAGTAGTGTGGGTGAGCAAGCGGGCAGCTGTGTTTTGAATGCGTTGAAGCCTATATAACTGGGATTGAGGGATACCGGCAAGAACAGAGTTACAGAAATCAAGGTGGGAGATGACGAGGGAGAGTACAAGAGTGGTGAGGGCTTGGGTAGTAAGAAAGGGACGAACAGCGCGGATCTGATGGAGGCAGAAAAAAAGAAGTTTTTGTGACATGGGAAATGTGATCATGGAAAGAGAGATTAGAGTCAACAAGAACACCAAGATACTGAAAACAGAATACTAGTGGGATAGAAGATCCGGCAAAGGATGGGGCTAATTGTGGACAGGGACTAACATGGGGGAACCAGATAGCAAGAGTCTTAGAGAGATTTAAGTGCAGGCAATTAGTGGAAAGCCAGCTGACAACAGAGAGAAGACACGAGTTTAGAGGGGAAAGATCTGGGTGAAGAGGAGAGGTGTGATGAAGAAGAACAAGGTCATCTGCATAGTAGAAAGCCGGTATCCCAGATTCTGAATGAGAAGGGCAAGGGGTGCTAGGAAGACATTGATTAGAAGTGGTGCAAGGATGGAGCCTTGTGGAACACCACAGTGCATAGGGACAGGATCAGAGGAAGCAGTTGAAGAGGAGTGAGAAAGAACGGAATAGGACTGGGAGAAAATATAGGAGTAAAACCAGTGTCACGGAGGCCAGTGTCGCGGAGGCGGGAAAGAAGAAGAAGAGTGATCCACAAGGTCAAAAGCCGCAGAAAGGTCTAAGGATACCGCCACCAAAATATCACCACGATCACGTGCGACATGAAGTTCATTGAGGAAGGCAAGAAGGACTGTCTCCACGCTGTGACCCGGATGGAAGCCTGATTGATGAGGGTGAAGAAAATTAATAGTGTCCAAGTGGTGGGAGAGTTGTGCAGAGACTGCCTTCTCAAGTATTTTAGAGAGAAAAGGAAGGTGAGAGACAGGTCGCTAGTGAGCAGGAATGAGGGGGTCGAGGGAGGGGTTCTTGAGAATAGGGCATATGAGTGCATGTTTCCAAGGGGGAGGGAAAGTATCAGTGGAGAGGCTAGTGTTAATCATGGTGAGGATAGCAGGAGGAAGAGCAAGTGAAGGAGTGAGGAACCAGGATGAGGGAATGGGATCAAGAGAGCAAGTAGTTTTGTTTGAAGATGAAATAGATTTGATGAGCTCAGTAATGGTAAGTGGGTGAAAAGAACCCCAAATGTGCGAAAGCAAGGGGGTCGGAAGGGGAGAGGGGGGAGGAAAAGTGGGGTGGGGGAGGAACAATATGGTAGTGTCACAAGCACAACGCCCAAAGCCACTTGCCTTTAGTGGTCGAGGGGCATGGTGGTTGAGGATTCCTTCTTCTATCAGCTCTTAGCAGCCTATTTCTTCGTGATGGCTTCTGGGAAGTGTAGTACTGCTAAAATATGTTGGTGCTTTAAAGTAGAAGGTTTGTAGTTGAGGTAACCGAGGGTAAGGCTTGTAACAGAAAATTTATTTCCATAACACAAAAACACAGCACGTTCAAGGTATCATTTACAGGATTATAACTGTAGGATTTGCTTGCAAATAATGGCAAACAAACCAAAAGAACTCAGAAATGGCTTCTTAAAGTCCTCTTACTTGCAGAAGTATTGCCTTTAGAAACTAGGCTGCCACTTTCCTTTTTAGTCCTTGTTAAACAGAGCATAAAGAAAAATTCAAGCTTAATTCTTCTACAGCAGTTTGGTTTCTGCCAGCCTCAAAAACCTCTCTAGGCTGCATTTCTACGTGAAACCAAACTTAGAACAAAATAAACATTCCAAGCCGTTATCAAAACTCTTAGCAGGCTTTTCATGTAGGAGAGGAGCAAGCAAAATCTCTTATAGCAGCTAACTTGGCTTTTCTTGCCGTTGCACAGTTCAAACACAGGTGATAAACAAGCATGAATCAGAGCTTCCAGATCAGGCTTACGTTGCAGTAAATTTCCCTTTTAAAACATACAGGAATTTACTTCCACACTGCTTGTGCCGTATGGTTAACTTCCAAGGAGAATTACTTCTTTCAGGGCTAGCTTTCCTCAAGACCTCCTGTCTAGAGCTTGGCATAGAGAGCAATCCATAAAGCAATCTTCTTCCCCCAACTCTGACACTGGTTCTCCCAACTGCATGGGTTCTGACTCACCGACCTGGTCAGACTGCTCAGCTGACAACCTCTCTGGTGGTCTGAAAGCTTCTCCACTTCCTGGCCCCCACCTCTGTTGCCAACCTGTTGCAGGGAATTCAGCTCTCTCAGCTCTGGGTAGCTCAGCTCTTCTCCAAGAATCAGCTCCTTCTCTCAGCCTCTGTCCCAGCTGCTCTCCCGGCTGCTCTCCCGGCTGCTGTCCTTCTCGTCTCTCTCTCTCTGCATAATCTAACCCAGGCTTATACCTCCAGGATTCTAACCCCACCTCTTTCTTTCCCAGGTGTTGGTAATCCCCCTGCCTTCTGGTATTAGAATAATCAGTGCACTTGTTAAAGTAAGGGCTTTTGTCCTCGTGGTTGCAATCCCTCTTTCTTACTTTATCAGTCATTGTGTGAAACTTGTTCCAGTTGGGGTTTTTCTGTCTTTGGAACCTGGCTGTGGCTTTCTCTCCCTGCACTCATAGAAGGGGACCCTTAACTAGAGTGAATTTGTTATGCTTCTCACCTCCTCCACTCTCAGGATAGCTGACTTTGCCACAGTAGCGATGTACGAAGATTCAGGATTTTAGAATCAAAAAAGGAGGCCAGTTGTAGAGGGCTGGGAGTGTCCGGAGGAGGTGGAGGGTGGGATGAATTCTGGAGAGATGTAAGAGTTTTGAGGACTGTGTAAAGATGGTGAGTCTGATTTGGGGCAGCGGTAATTGAGGTAGAGAAGTAGGTTTGCTTGGCAAGGTGGACTTGAGACCAGTAGTGGGAGTGGTGTTGTTTGAAAGACTGTAGCGAAGATGGGGAACGAGATCTCCTCCACAGCCGCTCTGCTTGGCGCAGCTGAGAGCGGAGAAGGCAGAGGCTGGAATGAAAACAGGGTTGTGAAGGACAGACACGAGGAGGACAAGGTCGGAATGGAGCTACTTGGTCCAGAGCTGTGGAGAGACAGGAAGTCCAACATGAGACCTGCGAGTAAGGGAAAGGGAGGGAAACTCAGCAGGTAGAAAAGTATTGGCTGCAGGAAAGTGCTGAAGAGTGCAGGGAGTAATCCGGCATTTGTAGCACACAGGGGTTGGGGGAAATGGTAGATGAGCCTGTGGAGGAGGGAGAGGCAGAGAATGGACAGAGACAGCAGAAAGTTAGACAATAATGGTCAGTCCAGGGTAAAGGAGTCATGCAAAAATCATCTAGTAGGAAGATGGAGTCTGAAGGGGAAATGACGAGGTCGAGGGTATGACCAGCAGAGTGGGTTGGGAGGGTGATATGTTGGGTGAGGGATAGATCTCAAAGGAGGGAGATAAATGAATGTTCCCTAGAGGAGGAGGGGGAGTCAAAGTGTAGTTATGAGGTGAGGATAGTGTACCGAGAGATCGGAGCTGGTTAGAAGTGAGTCCCAGAGATGAGAGCGGATTGCTGGAGGAAAATAGAGGATCAGAATGTGCAGAGGTGGGGAGGTATGGAGACAGAGGAGAAGGGCTTCTGGGTAATCGAGTAGAGGAGAGGAGACTTGTTGAAAAGAAAGAGGGGAGCGGTACAGTGTAAACAGGGAACAGAGACTGCAGAGAAACCAGGGGGAAGAGAGCGAGCAAGGAGAGGAGCATCTTCCCCCTCTTTAAGCCATGTCTCGGTAATAAGTAAGAGATCCAGAGCCTCCCGTATAGCAAGGTCCTGTATTAGTAAGGTTTTAGATCTCAGGGAGTGACAGTTAAGAAGTCCCAGTTTAAGAGGAGGAGGTGGTGGGATAGAGGGGCAGAGCAATGAGGAACAGGAATACAAGGGTGCAGGTTTCCAGGGCATTGGGATCGTGAGTGGGAAGGAGGGAGAGGGCGGTTTCCCCAAACAACTGGGATAGGATCAGCAGAAGGGCCCATAAACGGTATAGTAATGAGAGATTCAATAGGAGCAGAGGGAGAATGGCCAGACAAGTGGGGTAGAGCGAGGTGATGACAAATGGGGAAGAGAAAAGTGAGGCAGAAGAGGGCAAGGGATGCCCAGATGGAGACTTTCCAGCCAAGACTGAGGCCTATGACACCGGAGTCGCCACAAGGCGCGCACCTAAGGAGCACGCTGTGCTCCTTTGGTGCGCGCCCCTGTCGCCCGCTGCCGTGGCGACAGGCGCTGCTGGTACGGTGAATTTATACAGCTTGGGGAGCCGGTTACCTGCTGGAACGCGGCTGCGCTCATGTGGCCGCCTCACTTCCGGGGTAGGCGGGGTCACCAGAGAGGCACACTGAGAGCGCAGAAGTAATCTGAAGAGGAACAAACACAGGGTAATCACAACAGCATCCAAAACATCACAGAGCAGCACGAAGGTCCAGCACCTGGCAGCAGCAGCATGGATGGGAAAACATGTCAGCCAGTGGTGGTGGCTGCATGCATGTGAGTGCCTGCACACAGTGGGAGAGGTGTACATGAGATAAAGGGCAGGGACACACATGGCACACATGTACCTTGCTCCTAGGATGCCTGAGATGTATCAAGAGGGCCTATACCCCTTGAGGTGGCAGGGTCAATTGTAGCAAGGATGTGCTGTTCGAGTTCCAAGAGCTGCTCTCCTGAGCACCCTCTGCCCATTGTCATGCCTTCTAGTAAGTGTCGTGGTGCACCTGCCACCACCTGTGACATCCTCAATGTTGTGGTTCCGGTGATATATGGCATTGATGCAGCTGCACACATCAAGCCACTGCCGCTGCTTCTCATAGGCACCCACATGTGTGGATGTGTCACCCACCAATTGTAGTAGCCACTGGAGGATCTCCTCCAGCCTGAGGGTCACCTCAACCTCGGAGATCCTTCCTGGTAGCGACCTTAGGTGCTCTTCACCCAAAGGCCTGGGACAGGCCTAAGAACATAAGATGTGCCATACTGGGTCAGACCAAGGTCCATCAAGCCCAGTATCCTGTTTCCAACAGTGGCCAATCTAGGTCATAAGTACCTAGCAGTTTCCCCAAAAGACACAGGTTCCTCAATGCTTGTATTGGGTCAAGCAGTGATATCCCTTGTCCCTTTTAATAATGGTTTATGGACCTTTCCTCCAGGAACTTGTCCAAACCTTTTTTAAACCCAGCTACACTTTTACTACATCCTCCGGTAACAAATTCCAGAGTTTGATTACACGTTGAGTGAAAAAATATTTTCTCTTATTAGTCTTAAATAGGTTAACCTGTAGCTTCATTGCATGTCCCCTAGTCTTTTTATATTCTGATGACGTAAACAACTGATCTATGTTTACCCGTTCCACTCCATTCATTAATTTATAGACCTCTATCATATCTCCCCTTAGCCATCTCTTTTTCAGGTTGAAGAGCCCCAACCTTTTTAGCCTCTCTTCATAGGAGTTATCCTTCCATCCCCTTTACCATTTTCGTGGCTCTTCTCTGTACCTTTTCTAATAACGCTATATCCTTTTTAAGATACAGTGACCAGAATTGCATACAATATTGAGGATGCGGTCGCACCATGGAACGATACAGAGGTATTATAATATCCTTTGTTTTATTTTCCATTCCTTTCCTTATGACACCTAGCATTCTATTTGCTCTCTTGGCCGCAGCTGCACACTGGGCGGAGGGTTTTAACATGTTATCCACGATGACGCCTAAATCTTTTTCCTGGGTGATGGTTCCCAATGTGGAACTTTGCATCGTGTAATCATAGTTTGGGTTGTTCTTTCCTGGGTGCATAACTTTGCACTTGTCTACACATAATTTCATCTGCCATTTGGATACCCAGTCTTCCAATTTATCAAGATCCTCTTGCAATTTTCTACAATCCTCTTGGGTTGTTATGGGACGTGCATCTGCGTCCACATGCTCATGGCCGCATACACACATATCTGTGCCTGCATACCCCCCGCACTAATGCAGCTGCACAAAGTGGTGGGGATGGCATGTGCATGGGATGCAGAAGGTCAGTGGTTCATCTCCTGTAGCTGGTGCAATGGAGGGAAATGCCAATGGACAAGCAGCAGTCTGCAGAGAAGAAGCAGCCATAGTATATATGAAGAGGATACAGGATATGGTGGGGGCCAGGCATACGCAGACAATTTTTATGCTGTGTCAATGTGCCTGTGTGTGCATGGCTGCACAGCACCATGTGTGCATATGCCTGTGAACGTTCGCCTCTGCCCATGTGCCATAGACACATCAATGCACCCTTGGGACTGAACGATTTTATGGCAGGACTGACACAGTGTGGGATAGTGACAGTGCCACCTGCAGCTCACTGAGGTACATGATAATGTGTGCAATTAGTGTCCATCAATGCTTAGCCAGCAGGCTGGAAAGGAACAATATGCAGGACATCCAGGAATGATAAGCACTGGCCCTGCTGCACAGCGGTGACTATGGACGGCAGGGCATGGAGCGGAGACACCCATTTGCACATGTCCCATGGCAGAGGGTCCAGTACATGGACATGAGTAATACAGCATGTGTGGCAAAGTACTAGTTTGACAGGGCTGCCATACATGACCTCTACCAGCAGCTGGAGCCATGGCTTGAAAGCCCCACACAGAGGAACCATCCGATACGAGTACACCTGAAGGTGATGACTGCGCTGGCCTTCCTGGTGACAGGCTCTTCGAGATGCTGCTGCCAGCTGTTGGGAACTCAGTTAACCTGCAGTATCCTGGTGCCTCACACAGTTCCTGGGTGCCTATCTGCGGTCCATGGCGCAGACTATCTGCTTCCCAGCAACTCAGCAGGGCCAGCACCTGACAATGCAAGCCTTTTATGCTGTGGAAGGGTTCCCATCGGTCCTAGGTGTGGTGGTTGGCACATAGGTCGCCCTCCAGCCTCTGCGACAGAGTAAGGCTGTGTATCAGAACTGCAAGGACTTCCACTCTGTCAACATTGCAGGTGGTGTGCAACGCACATGGGGAGATCATGGACGTCTGTGCAAAGTATCCGAGATCCTGTCACGATGCCTATGTCCTGAGCCAGTCATGTCACCCCTACCCCCAGAAGGCCCCAGGCCTGGTTACAGAGATCTGTTATTCATCCTGGTGCTACAGTATGTGCGCCTCTTGATATGCGCAGGTCTGCCCTATCCCCAGGAGGCCCCAGGGCTGCTTACAGCAGTCTATGTTTAATCCAGGTGCCCTTGTGTATGCTTGTTGATGTACACAGGTCTGCCCTACCCCCAGGAGGCCCCAGGCCTATTTATAGAGGTCTGTTATTCATCCTGGTGTTACGGTATGTGCGCCTTTTGATGTGCGCAGGTCTGCCCTATCCCCAGGAGGCCCCCGGCCTGGTTACAGAGGTCTGTTATTTATCCTGATGCTACAGTATATGGGCCTGTTGATGTGTGCAGTTCTGCCCTAACCCAGGAGGCCCCAGGCCTGGTTACAGCGGTCTGTGTTTAATCCTGGTGTTGTGGTGGATGCTCTTGTTGATGTGCACAGGTCAGCCCTACTCCCAGAAGGCCCCAGGCCTGGTTACAGAGGTCTGTTATTCATCCTGGTGCTACTGTATGTGCGCCTGTTGATCTGTGCAAGTCTGCCCTATCCCCAGGCCTGGTTATATCGGTCTGTTATTCATCCTGGTGCTACGGTATGTGCGCCTGTCGATGTGCGCAGCTCTTCCCAATCCCCAGGAGGCCCCAAGCCTGGTTACAGCGGTCTGTGTTTAATCCGTGCGCTATCGTGGATGCTCTTTTTTAAGTGCGCAGGTCAGCCCTATCCCCAGGAGGACCCAGGGATGGTTACAGCAGTCTGTGTTTAATCCAGGTGCTATGGTGGGTGCGCTTGTTGATGTGCAAAGGTCTGCCCTAACCCCCAGGATGCCCCAAGCTGCATCACAGCAGTCTGTGTTTAATCCAGGTGCTATGGTGGGTGCGCTTGTTGATGAGCGCAGGTCTGCCCTACCCCCAGGAGGCCACAGGCCTGGTTACAGAGATCTATTATTCATCCTAGTGCTACTCTATATGCGCCTCTTGATGTGCGCAGGTCTGCCCTATGCCTTGGAGGCCCCCGGCATGGTTACAGAGGTCTGTGTTTAAATCTGGTGCTAGGGTGGGTGCTCTTGTTGATGTGCACAGGTCAGCCCTACCCCCAGAAGGCCTCAGGCCTGGTTACATTAAAACATAAGATATGCCATACTGGGTCAGACCAAGGTCCATCAAGCCCAGTATCCTGTTTCCAACAGTGGCCAATCTAGGTCATACGTACCTAGCAGTTTCCCCAAAAGACACAGGTTCCGCAATGCTTGTACTGGGTCAAGCATTGATATCCTGGGTCCCTTCTTAATAATGGTTTATGGACCTTTCCTCCAGGAACTTGTCCAAACCTTTTTTAAACCCAGCTACACTAACAGCCTTTACTACATCCTCCGGTAACAAATTCCAGAGTTTGATTACACGTTGAGTGAAGAAATATTTTCTCTTATTAGTCTTAAATAGTTTGCCCTGTAGCTTCATTGCATGTCCCCTAGTCTTTCTATATTCTGATAACGTAAACAATCGATCTACGTTTACCCGTTCCACTCCATTCATTAATTTATAGACTTCTATCATATCTCCCCTTAGCCATCTCTTTTCCAGGTTAAAGAGCCCTAACCTTTTTAGCCTTTCTTCATAGGAGTATCCTTCCATCCCATTTACCATTTTGGTGGCTCTTCTCTGAACCTTTTCTAATAACACTATATCCTTTTTAAGATACGGCGACCAGAATTGCACACAATATTCAAGGTGCAGTCTCACCATGGAACGATATAGAGGCATTATAATATCTTTTGTTTTATTTTCCATTCCTTTCCTTATGATACCTAGCATTCTATTTGCTCTCTTGGCTGCCGCTGCACACTGGGCCGAGGGTTTTAACATGCTATCCACAATGACGCCTAAATCTTTTTCCTGGGTGGTGGTTCCTAATGTGGAACCTTGCATTGTGTAACCATAGTTTGGGTTGTTCTTCTCTAGGTTCATAATTTGCACTTGTCCATATTAAATTTCATCTGCCATTTTGATGCCTAGTCTTCCAATTTATCAAGATCCTCTTGCAATTTTCCACCATCCTCTTGGGTTTTAACAACTTTAAATAGTTTTCTGTCGTCTGCAAATTTGATAACCTCACTCGTTATTCCACTTTCCAGGTCATTTATGAATATGTCAAAAAGCAGCGGACCCAGCACAGATCCCTGGGGTACACCACTATTCACCTTTCTCCATTGGGAAAATTGGCCATTTAGCCCAAACCTCTGCTTACTATCTTTTAACCAGTTCTTGATCCACAGTAGTACACTGCCTCCTATCCCATGACTCTTTAGTTTTGCCAAACGTCTCTGATGAGAGACCTTGTCAAAGGCTTTCTGAAAGTCCAGATACACTATATCAACCGACTCACCTTTGTCCATGTGTTTATTTAGGTACAGAGGTCTGTTATTCAGGTCTGGAGCTATGGTATGTGCGCCTGTTGATGTGCGCGTGTCTGCCCTATCCCTAGGAGGCCCCAGGCCTGGTTACAGTGGTCTGTGTTTAATCCTAGGCTATGGTGGGTGCTCTTGTTGATGTGCACAGGTCAGCCCTACCCCCAGAAGGCCCCAGGCCTGGTTACAGAGGTCTGTTATTCATCCTGGTGCTACGGTATGTGCGCCTGTTGATGTGCGCAGGTCTGCCCTACCCCCAGGAGGCCCCAGGCCTATTTACAGAGGTCTGTTATTCATCCTGGTGCTACAGGATGTGCGCCTGTTGATGTGTGCTTGTCTTCCCTATCCCCATGAGGCCCCAGGCCTGGTTACAGAGGTCTGTTATTCATCCTGGTGCTACTGTATATGCGGATGTTGATGTGCGCAAGTCTACCCTGCCCCCAGGAGGCTCCAGGCACTTTTATAGAGGTCTGTTATTCATCCTGGTGCTACGGTATATGCGCCTGTTGATGTGCGCAGGTCTGCCCTACCCCTAGGAGGCCCCAGGCATTGTTACAGAGGTCTGTGTTTAGTCCTGGTGCTATGGTGGGTTCTCTTGTTGATGTGCACAGGTCATCCTACCCCCAGAAGACCCCAGGCCTGGTTACAGAGGTCTGTTATTCTTTCTAGTGCTAGGGTATGTGCGCTTGTTGATATGTGCAGGTCTGCCCTATCCCCAGGAGGTCCCAGGCCTGGTTACAGCGGTCTGTTATTCATCCTGGTGCTACGATATGTGCGCCTGTTGATGTGCGCAGGTTTGCCCAATCCCCAGGAGGCCCCAGGCCTGGTTACAGCGGTCTGTGTTTAATCCTGGTTCTATGGTGGATGCTCTTGTTGATGTGCACAGGTCAGCCCTATCCCCAGGAGGCCGCAGGCCTGGTTACAGAGGTCTCTTATTCATCCTGGAGCTACGATATGTGCGCAAGTCTTCCCTGTCCCCAGGAGGACCCAGGCTTGGTTATAGAGGTCTGTTATTCATCCTGGTGCTACGGTATGTGCGCCTGTTGATCTGCGCAGGTCTGCCCTATCCCCAGGAGGCCCGTGGCCTGGTTACAGAGGTCTGTGTATAATCCTGATGCTATAGTGGGTGTGCCTGTTGATGTGCTCAGGTCTGCCCTATCTGCAGGAGGCCCTTAAGCCGAATCACAGAGGTCTATGTTTAATCCTGGTGCTATGGTGGGTACGCCTGTTGATGTGCGCAGGTCTGCCCTACCCCGAGGAGCCCCCAGGCCTATTTACAGAAGTCTGTTATTTATCCTGGTGCTACAGTATATGGTCCTCTTGATGTGCGCAGTTCTGCTCAAACCTAAGAGGCCCCAGGCCTGGTTAGAGAGGTCTGTTATTCATCCTGGTGCTACGGTATGTGCGCCTGTTGATGTGCGCAGGTCTGCCCTACCCCCAGAAGGCCCCAGGCCTGATTACAAAGGTCTGTTATTCCTCCTGGTGCTACGGTATGTGCGCCTGTTGATGTGTGCAGGTCAGCCCTACCCCCAGGAGACCCCAGGGCTGGTTACAGCGGTCTATGTTTAATCCAGGTGCTAAGGTGGGTGCGCTTGTTGATGTGCACAGGTCTGCCCAAACCCCAGGAGGCCCCAAGCTGCATCACAGAGGTCTGTGTTTAATCCTGGTGCGATGGTGGATGCTCTTGTTGATGTGTTCAGGTCAGCCCTATCCCCAGGAGGCTCCAGGCCTGCTTACAGATGTCTGCATTTAATCCAGGTGTTATGGTGGGTGCGCTTGTTAATGTCCGCAGGTCTGCCCTACCCCCAGGAGGCCACAGGCCTGGTTACAGAGGTCTGTTTTTCTTTCTGGTGCTGCGGTATGTGCGCCTGTTGATGTGTTCAGGTCTGCCCTATCCCCAGGAGGCCACAGGCCTGGTTACAGAGATCTGCTATTCATCCTGGTGCTACTGTATGTGCGGCTGTTGATGTGCACGAGTCTGCCCTATCCCCAGGAGGCACCAGGCTTGGTTACAGAGGTCTGTTATTCATCCTGTTGCTACGGTATGTGCGCCAGTTGATGTGCGCAGGTCTTCCCTACACCCAGGAGGCCGCAGGGCTATTTACAGAGATTTGTTATTTATCCTGATGCTACGGGATCTGTGCCTGTTGATGTGCGCTTGTGTTCCCTATCCCCAGGAGGCTCCAGGCCTGCTTACAGATGTCTGCATTTAATCCAGGTGTTATGGTGGGTGCGCTTGTTAATGTCCGCAGGTCTGCCCTACCCCCAGGAGGCCCCAGGCCTGGTTACAGAGGTCTGTTATTCATCCAGGTGCTACTGTATATGCGTCTGTTGATGTACGCAGGTCTGCCCTACCTCCAGGAGGCCCCAGGCCTATTTACAGAGATCTGTTATTCATCCTGGTGCTACGGTATGTGCGCCTGTTGATGTGCGCAAGTCTGCCGTATCCCCAGGAGGACCCTGGCCTGGTTACAGAGGTCTGTCTATAATCCTGATGCTATGGTGGGTGTGCCTGTTGATCTGCATAGGTATGCCCTATCCCCAGAAGGCCCCAAGCCGTATCATAAAGGTCTGTGTTCAATCCTGGTGCTATGGTGGGTGCGCTTGTTCATGTGCGCAGGTCTGCCCTAACCCCAGGAGGCCCCAGGCCTAGTTACAGAAGTCTTATTTATCCTGGGTGCTACCGTATATGGGCCTGTTGATGTGCGCAGGTATGCCCTAACCCAGGAGGCCCCAGGTCTGGTTAGAGAGGTCTGTTATTCACCCTGGTGCTTCGGTATGCGCAGGTCTGCCCAGGAGGCCACAGGGCTGGTTACAGAGGTCTGTGTTTAATCCAGGTGCTATGGTGGGTGCGCTTGTTGAAGTGCACAGGTCTATCCTAATCCCAGGAGGCCCCAAGCTGCATCACAGAGGTCTGTGTTTAATCCTGGTGCGATGGTGGATGCTCTTCTTGATGTGTGCAGGTCAGCCCTATCCCCAGGAGGCTACAGGCCCGGTTACAGATGTCTGCATTTAATCCAGGTGCAATGGTGGGTGCGCTTGTTGATGTCCGCAGGTCTGCCCTACCCCCAGGAGGCCACAGGCCTGGTTACAGAGGTCTATTATTCATCCTGGTGCTACTCTATATGCGCCTCTTGATGTGCGCAGGTCTGCCCTATCCCTAGGAGGCCCCAGGTCTCGTTACAGCGTTCTGTGTTTAATCCTGGTGCAATGGTGGGTGCGCTTGTTGATGTGCACAGGTCTGCCCTATCCCCTGGAGGCCCCAGGCCTGGTTACAGAGGTCTGTTATTCATCCTGGTGCTACGGTATGTGCGCCTGTTGATGTGCGCAGGTGTGCCCTATCCTCAGGAGTCCCCAGGCCTGGTTACAGAGGTCTGTGTATAATCCTGATGCTATGGTGGGTATGCCTGTTGACGTGCGCAAGTCTGCCCTATTCCCAAGAGGACCGAAGCCGCATCACAGAGGTCTGTGTATAATCCTGATGCTATGGTGGGTGTGTCTGTTGATGTGGCAGGTCTGCCCTATGAACAGGAGGCCCCAGGCCTGGTTACAGAGGTCTGTTATTCATCCTGGTGCTACGGTATGTGCGCCTGTTGATGTGCGCAGGTCTGCCCTATCCCCAGGAGGCCCCAGGCCTGGTTACAGAGGTCTGTGTATAATCCTGATGCTATGGTGGGTGTGCCTGTTGATGTGCGCATCTCTCCCCTATCCAGAGGAGACCCCAAGCCGCATCACAGAGGTCTGTGTTTAATCCTGGTGCTATGGTGGGTGCACTTGTTCTTGTGCGCAGGTGTGCCCTACCCCCAGGAGGCCCCAGGCCTATTTACAGAAGTCTGTTATTTATCCTGGTGCTACAGTATATTGGCCTGTTGATGTGCGCAGGTCTGCCCTACCCTCTAGCGGCCCCAGGCCTGGTTACAGTGGTCTGTGTTTAATCCTGGTGCTATGGTGGGTGCTCTACTTGATGTGCAAAGGTCAACCTTCTCCCAGAAGGCCCCAGGCCTAGTTACAGAGGTCTGTTTTACTTGCTGGTGCTACGGTATGTTCGCCTGTTTGATGTGTGCAGGTCTGCCCAATCCCCAGGAGACCCCAGGCCTGGTTACAGCGGTCTGTGTTTAATTCAGGTGCTATGGTGGTTGCTCTTGTTGATGTGCACAGGTCAACCTACGTCCAGAAGGCCGCTGCACTGGTTACAGAGGTCTGTTATTCATCCTGGTGCTACGGTATGTACGACTGTTGATGTGCACAGGTCTACCCTATCCCCAGGAGGCCCCAGGCTGGTTAGAAAGGTCTGTTATCCAGCCTGTTTACAGAGGCCTGTTGATGTGCACAGGTCTGCCCTATCCCTAGGAGGACCCAAGCTGCATCACAGAGGTCAGTATTTAATTCTGTTCCTATGATGGGTGCTCTTGTTGATGTCCGCTGGTCAGCCCTAAGCCCAGGAGGCCCCAGGGCTGGTTACAGCAGTCTGTGTTTAACCCTTTCCAGGCCCAGCCCAAAACTCTCAGGATCCAAAATTCTGACTAAATATTCCTATCAAATGGTATATAATACATGATAATAGCAGAAGGAAAATCACTATTAGAACATATTGAATAAGACAGGTACATTTTCCTGAAATATGCAAAAAATTAACCCGGCTGCAGAATGTGGATTAAAAATTTAAAGTAGGCCTTGATGTGCACATATCTGCCCTACCCCCAGGAGGCCCCAGGCCTATTTATAGAGGTCAGTTATTCATCCTGGTGCTACGGTATATCTGCCTCTTGATGTGCGCAAGTCTGCTCTATCCCCAGGAGGCCCCAGACCTGGTTACAGAGGTCTGTTATTCATCCTGGTGCTACAGTATGTGTGCTTGTTGATGTGCGCAGGTGTGCCCTATCCCCAGGAGGCCCCAGGCTTGGTTAAAGAGGTCTCTGTATAATCTTGATGCTATGGTGGGTGTGCCTGTTGATGTGCGCAGGTCTGCCCTCTCCCCAGGAGGCCCCAAGCCACATCACAGAGGTCTGTGTTTAATCAAGGTGCCTGTGTGTGCGCTTGTTGATGTGCACAGGTCTACCCTACCCCCAGGAGGCCCCAGGCCTATTTATAGAGGTCTGTTATTCATCCTGGTGCTACTTTATGTGCATCTCTGGATGTGCCAGGCCTGGTTACAGCAGTCTGTTATTCATCCTGGTGCTACAGTATGTGAGCCTGTTGATGTGCACAGGTCTGCCCTACCCCTAGGAGGCCCCAGGCCTATTTACAGAGATCGGTTATTCATCCTGGTACTACGGTATGTGCGCCTCTTAATGTGCGCAGGTGTGCCCTATCCCCAGGAGGCCCCCGGCCTGGTTACAGAGGTCTGTATATAATCCTGATGCTATGGTGGGTGTGCCTGTTGATGTGCGCAGGTCTGCCCTATCCCCAGGAGGCCTGAAGACGCATCACAGAGGTCTGTGTTTAATCCTGGTGCTATGGTGGGGGCGCTTGTTGATGTGCGCAGGTCTGGCCTACCCCCTGGAGGCCCCAGGCCTATTTACAAAGGTCTGTTATTCATCCTGGTGCTACAATATATGGGCCTGTTGATGTGCTCATGTCTGGCCTACCCCGAGGAGGCCCCTTGCCTATTTTCAGAGTTCTGTTATTCATACTGGTGCTACTGTCTGTGCGCCTGTTGATGTGCGCAGGTCTGCCCTACCCCCAAGAGGCCCCAGGCCTATTTACAAAGGTTTGTTATTCATCCTGGTGCTACGGGATGTGTGCCTGTTGATGTGCTCTTGTGTTCCCTATCCCCAGGAGGCCCCAAGCCTGGTTACAGTGGTCTGTGTATATTCCTGATGCTAAGGTAGGTGTGCCTGTTGATATGCGCAGGTCTGCCCTATCCCCAGCAGGCCCCCGGCCTGGTTACAGAGGTCTGTGTATAATCGTGATGCCCTACCCCTTGGAGACCCCAGACCTGGTTACAGCAGTCTGTGTTTAATCCTGGTGCTATGGTGGGTGCCCTTGTTGATGTGCACAGGTCAGCCCTACCCCCAGAAGGCCCCAGGCCTGGTTACAGCGGTCTGTTTTTCATCCTGGTGCTACGGTATGTGCGCCTGTTGATGTGCGCAGGTCTGCCCAATCCACAGGAGGCCTGGTTGCAGCGGTCTGTGTTTAATCGTTGTGCTATGGTGGGTGCTCTTTTATAAGTGCGCAGGTCAGCCGTATCCCCAGGAGGCCCCAGGACTGGTTACAGCGGTCTTTAGGTGCCTGTGCAGGTGCCTGTGTATACGCTTGTTTATGTGCACATTTCTGCCTAATCCCAGGAGGCCCCAAGCCGCATCACAGAGGTCTGTATTTAATCCTGGTGCTATAGGGGGTGCTCTTGTTGATGTGCGCAGGTCTGCCCTATGCCCAGGAGGCCCCAGGCCTGGTTACTGCGGTCTGTGTTTAATCAAGGTGCCTGTGTGTATACCTGTTGATGTGCGCAGGTCTGCCCTATCCCTAGGAGGCCCCAGGCCTATTTACAGAGATCTGTTATTCATCCTGGTGCTACGGTATGTGCCCTGTTGATGTGCACAGGTCTGCCCTACCCCCAGGATGCTCCAGGCCTTTTTACAGAGATCTGTTATTCATCTTGGTGCTACGATATGTGCGCCTGTTCATGTGCGCAGGGGTGCCCTATCCCCAGGAGGCCCCCGGCCTGGTTACAGAGGTCTGTGTATAATCCTGATGCTATGCTGGGTGTGTCTGTTTTTGTGCTGAGGTCTGCCTTATGCCAGGAGGCCCCAAGCCGCATCACAGAGGTCTGTGTGTAATCCTGGTGCTATGGTGGGTGCGCTTGTTTTGTTATTTATCCCGGTGCTACAGTATATGGGCCTGTTGATGTGCACAGGTCTGCCCTATCCCTACGAGGCCGCAGGCCTGGTTAAAGAGATCTGTTAGTCCAACTGGTGCTACTGTATATGCGCCTGTTGATGTGCGCAGGTCTGCCCTATCCCCTGGAGGCCCCAGGCCTGGTTACACCGGTCTGTGTTTAATCCTGGTGCTAAGGTGGGTGCGCTTGTTCATGTGCGCAAGTCTGCCCTAACCCCAGGAGGCCCCAGGCCTAGTTACAGAAGTCTGTTATTTATCCTGGGTGCTACCGTATATGGGCCTGTTGATGTGCGCAGGTATGCCCTAACCCAGGAGGCCCCAGGCCTGGTTAGAGAGGTCTGTTATTCACCCTGGTGCTTCGGTATGTACGGCTGTTGATGTGCGCAGGTCTGCCCTACCCCCAGAAGGCCCCAGGCCTGATTACAAAGGTCTGTTATTCCTCCTGGTGCTACGGTAATGTGCGCCTGTTGATGTGTGCAGGTCAGCCCTATCCTCAGGAGACCCCAGGGCTGGTTACAGCGGTCTATGTTTAATCCAGGTGCTAAGGTGGGTACGCATGTTGATGTGCACAGGTCTGCCCTAACCCCAGGAGGCCCCAAGCTGCATCACAGAGGTCTGTGTTTAATCCTGGTGCGATTGTGGTTGCGCTTGTTGATGTGTTCAGGTCTGCCCTATCCACAGGAGGCTCCAGGCCTGTTTACAGATGTCTGCATTTAATCCAGGTGTTATGGTGGGTGCGCTTGTTGATGTCCGCAGGTCTGCCCTACCACCAGGAGGCCACAGGCCTGGTTACAGAGGTCTATTATTCATCCTGGTGCTACTCTATATGCGCCTCTTGATGTGCGCAGGTCTGCCCTATCCCTAGGAGGCCCCAGGCCTGGTTACAGAGGTCTGTTATTCATCCTGGTGCTATGGTATGTGCGCCTGTTGATGTGCGCAGGTGTGCCCTATCCTCAGGAGTCCCCAGGCGTGGTTACAGAGGTCTGTGTATAATCCTGATGCTATGGTGGGTATGCCTGTTGACGTGCGCAAGTCTGCCCTATTCCCAGGAGGACCGAAGCCGCATCAGAGAGGTCTGTGTTTAATCCTGGTGCTATGGTGGGTGCGCTTGTTGATGTGCGCAGGTTTGCCCTATGCACAGGAGGTCCCAGGCCTGGTTACAGAGGTCTGTTATTCATCCTGGTGCTACAGTATGTGTGCCTGTTGATGTGCAGAGGTCAGCCCTATCCCCAGGAGGCCCCAAGCCGCATCACAGAGGTCTGTGTTTAATCCTGGTGCTATGGTGGGTGTGCTTGTTAATGTGCGCATCTCTCCCCTATCCAGAGGAGACCCCAAGCCGCATCACAGAGGTCTATGTTTAATCCTGGTGCTATGGTGGGTGCGTTTGTTCTTGTGCGCAGGTGTACCCTACCCCCAGGAGGCCCCAGGCCTATTTACAGAAGTCTGTTATTTATCCTGGTGCTACAGTATATTGGCCTGTTGATGTGCGCAGGTCTGCCCTAGCCTCTGGCGGCCCCAGGCCTGGTTACAGTGGTCTGTGTTTAATCCTGGTGCTATGGTGGGTGCTCTACTTGATGTGCACAGGTCAACCTTCTCCCAGAAGCTCCCAGGCCTAGTTACAGAGGTCTGTTTTCCTTTCTGGTGCTACTGTATGTGCGCCTGTTGATGTGTGCAGGTCTGCCCAATCCCCAGGAGACCCCAGGCCTGGTTACAGCGGTCTGTGTTTAATTCAGGTGCTATGGTGGTTGCTCTTGTTGATGTGCACAGGTCAACCTACTCCCAGAAGGCCCCTGGACTGGTTACAGAGGTCTGTTATTCATCCTGGTGCTACGGTATGTACGACTGTTGATGTGCACAGGTCTACCCTATCCCCAGGAGGCCCCAGGCTGGTTAGAAAGGTCTGTTATCCAGCCTGGTTACAGAGGCCTGTTGATGTGCACAGGTCCTGCCCTATCCCTAGGAGGACCCAAGCCGCATCACAGAGGTCAGTATTTCATTCTGTTCCTATGATGGGTGCTCTTGTTGATGTCCGCTGTTCAGCCCTAAGCCCAGGAGGCCCCAGGGCTGGTTACAGCAGTCTGTGTTTAACCCTTTTCCAGGCCGAGCCCAAAACTCTCAGGATCCAAAATTCTGACTAAATATTCCTATCAAATGGTATATAATACATGACCATAGCAGAAGGAAAATCACTATTAGAACATATTGAATAAGACAGGTACAATTTTCCTGAAATATGCAAAAATTAACCCGGCTGCAGAATGTGGATTAAAAATTTAAAGTAGGCCTTGATGTGCACATATCTGCCCTACCCCCAGGAGGCCCAAGGACTATTTATAGAGGTCTATTATTCATCCTGGTGCTACGGTATGTGCGCCTCTTGATGTGCGCTGGTCTGCCCTATCGCTAGGAGGCCCCAGGCATGGTTACAGCGGTCTGTGTTTAATCATAGTGCTATGGGGGGTGCGCTTGTGAATGTGCGCAGGTCTGTCCTACCCCCAGGAGGCCCCAGGCCTATTTACAGAGGTCTGTTATTCATCCTGGTGCTACCGTATGTGCGCCTGTTGATGTACGCAGGTCTGCCCTATCCCCAGGAGGCCCCAGGCCTGGTTAGAGAGGTCTGTTATTCATCCTGGTGCTACAGTATGTGTGCTTGTTGATGTGCGCAGGTGTGCCCTATCCCCAGGAGTCCCCACGGCCTGGTTACAGAGGTCTGTGTATAATCCTGATGCTATGGTGGGTGTGCCTGTTGATGTGCGCAGGTCTGCCCTCTCCCCAGGAGGCCCCAAGCCACATCACAGAGGTCTGTGTTTAATCAAGGTGCCTGTGTGTGCGCTTGTTGATGTGCACAGGTCTGCCCTACCCCCAGGAGGCCCCAGGCCTATTTATAGAGGTCTGTTATTCATCCTGGTGCTACTTTATGTGCACCTCTGGATGTGCGCAGGTCTGCCCTATCCCTAGGAGGCCCCAGGCCTATTTACAGAGATCGGTTATTCATCATGGTACTACGGTATGTGCGCCTCTTAATGTGCGCAGGTCTGCTCTATGCCCAGGAGGCCCCAGGCCTGGTTACAGAGGTCTGTGTTTAATCCTGATGCTATGGTGGGTGTGCCTGTTGATGTGCGCAGGTCTGCCCTATCCCCAGGAGGACCCAAGTCGCATCACATAGGTCTGTGTTTAATCATGGTGCTATGGTGGGTGTGCTTGTTGATGTGCGCTGGTCTACCCAATCCCCAGGAGGCCCCCGGCCTATTTACATAAGTCTGTTATTTATCCGGGTGCTAACAATATATGGGCCTGTTGATGTGCGCAGGTGTGCCCTATCCCCAGGAGGCCGCAGACCTGGTTACAGAGGTCTGTTATTCATCCTGGTGCTTCTGTATATGCCGGGTTTTATGTGCGCAGGTCTACCCTACTCCCAGGAGGCCCCAGGCCTTTTTTGCAGAGATCTGTTAATCAAACTGGTGCTACTGTATGTGCGCCTGTTGATGTGCGCAGGGCTGCCCTACCCCCAAGATGCCCCAGGCCTATTTACAGAGGTTTGTTATTCATCCTGGTGCTACGGGATGTGTGCCTGTTGATGTGCTCTTGTGTTCCCTATCCCCAGGAGGCCCCAGGCCTGGTTACAGTGGTCTGTGTATATTCCTGTTGCTAAGGTAGGTGTGCCTGTTGATGTGCGCAGGTCTGCCCTATCCCCAGCAGGCCCCCGGCCTGGTTACAGAGGTCTGTGTATAATCGTGATGCTATGATAGGTGTATCCTGTTGATATGCGCAGGTCTGCCCTACCCCTTGGAGACCCCAGACCTGGTTACAGCAGTCTGTGTTTAATCCTGGTGCTATGGTGTTTGTGTATGTTTATTTAAACTTGTTATACCGCTCAATACCATAGGCGTCTGAGCGGTTTACAATAGATAAAATCAAGCAAGTTATTAAAACAAGCTCTTGGCTGCAGAAAAGAAAAAGGAAAAGAACGCCATTAAATGTGAGAAAAGTGAGGAGAGAAAGAAAAGAAAGCTGGGAGCAGAGTAGAAGTTTACAATAGGAAAGAGCATTACACGCATACTATCAAGGCGGAGAGGGAAGGGGAGCAGACATTCACGAGAGACATGGAGGGAAGGAGGGGGGGGAAGGATAGGCTAGGGAGGGGGATCAAACGCAAGGCAGAAAAGGTGGGGGTTGAGTTGGGTTTTAAATTGAGGGGTATGAGTCTTCTGCACGGAGGGAGGGGGGAGTGAGTTCCAGAGACTTGGAGCCAAAAAATAGAATGCAGAGGAGCTGGTTTGTTCTAGACGAGCATGTGCGGGGAGGGGAGGACCATACGGTTTATGTGTAATGGAACGGAGGAGACAGTGAGAGGTACGGAATTGTATCTGATTCGCCAGGTAGAGGGGAGTGCCGGTGTGGATAACTTTGAATGTGAGAATGAGAAGTTTATACCGAATGCGGAAAGAGATAGGTAACCAGTGATGCTGGTAGAGAAGGGGAGTGGGTGGTGGGTGCCCTTGTTGATGTGCACAGGTCAGCCCTACCCCCAGAAGGCCCCAGGCCTGGTTACAGCGGTCTGTTTTTCATCCTGGTGCTACGGTATGTGCGCCTGTTGATGTGCGCAGGTCTGCCCAATCCACAGGAGGCCCCAAGCCTGCTTGCAGCGGTCTGTGTTTAATCCTTGTGCTATGGTGGGTGCTCTTTTTTAAGTGCGCAGGTCAGCCGTATCCCCAGGAGGCCCCAGGACTGGTTACAGCGGTCTGTAGGTGCCTGTGCAGGTGCCTGTGTATACGCTTGTTTATGTGCACAGATCTGCCCTAATCCCAGGAGGCCCCAAGCCGCATCACAGAGGTCTGTATTTAAGCCTGGTGCTATAGGGGGTGCTCTTGTTGATGTGCGCAGGAGGGCTGGTTACTGCGGTCTGTGTTTAATCAAGGTGCCTGTGTGTATACCTGTTGATGTGCGCAGGTCTGCCCTATCCCTATGAGGCCCCAGGCCTATTTACAGAGATCTGTTATTCATCCTGGTGCTACGGTATGTGCGCCTGGTGATGTGCGCAGGGGTGCCCTATCCCCAGGAGGCCCCCGGCCTGGTTACAGAGTTCTGTTTATCATCCTGATGCTATGGCTGGGTGTGCCTTATGCCCAGGAGGCCCCAAGCCACATCACAGAGGTCTGTTTTTAATCCTGGTGCTATGCTGGGTGCGCTTGTTTTGTTATTTATCCCCGGTGCTACAGTATATGGGGCCTGTTGATGTGCACAGGTCTGCCCTATCCCTACGAGGCCGCAGGCCTGGTTAAAGAGATCTGTTAGTCCAACTGGTGCTACTGTATATGCGCCTGTTGAATGTTCGCAGGTCTGCCCTACCCCCAGGAGATGCACAAGGAGCAAGAGATGATCGTAAAGGATGACACACAATATTTATTGACCAAACCCCGACGCGTTTCGGCGTTACCGCCTTCCTCAGGGGTATACAGCTAAAAACATATAAACAAATAAATACAATACAATACAATAATTAATTAAAAGCCCCAGGAGAAATAGGACCATAAATAATACATCATAATAAAAAGGGCATAAAAGACAAATTACCTAGCTAAATCATGATGATATATAGGCACAGGAACAAAGGCAAGACATGAAAACAAATATGAACCAGACCAATAATCACATAACACAGCACATATTTATGCCAGGAGGCCCCAGGCCTATTTACAGAGGTTTGTTATTCATCCTGGTGCTACGGGATGTGCGCCTGTTGATGTGCGCTTGTTTTCCCTATCCCCAGGAGGCCCCCCGGCCTGGTTACAGAGGTCTGTTATAATCCTGATGCTAAGGTAGGTGTGCCTGTTGATGTGAGCACGTCTGCCCTATTCCTAGGAGGCCTCGAGCCACATCACACAGGTCTTTGTTTAATCCTGGTGCTATGGTGAGTGCGCTTGTTGATGTGCACTGCTCTGCCCTAACCCCAGGAGGCCCGAAAGCTGCATCACAGAGGTTCTGTGTTTTAGGGTTACCAACCGGCCGGTTTTCCATGGCCATGCCGGCTGCCGGCACAGATGTAAAACCGGCCCTTGAAAAGCCGGTTTTTTGCTCTGGCCATGAGATCGGGAGCGGCCAGAGCAAAAAACGGCTTTTTCTCCCGACTCCCGCAGCGCGAACGCGAACGCGATTGATCCTCCGTGCAGACGCTGCTTCTGCTTTTCACAGAGCAGCGGCTACAATAAAGTTAATTTGAAAAGGAAGAAACCTGTGAGAAGCCCGCCCCCTCTGACATCACTTCCTCAGGTGCTGCAGAAGGACAACCGAGGACTAGGCTCCTCCCAGGTTGGCTTTTCCTTTCAAATTAAGTTTATTGCAGCCGCTGCTCTGTGAAAAGCAGAAGCAGCGGCTGCATGGGGGCGAACTTGGAAGCAGCACTAAGGGGGGGGGGGTTTGAAGCTTTGAAACAGCACTAAGTGGGGGTTGAAGCAACACTAAGGGGTGAAGCAGCACTAAGGGGGTGAAACAGCACGGGGGGTGAAGCAGCACTAAGGGGGGGGGTGAAGCAGCATAAGGGGAGTGAAGCAACACTAAGATGTGAAGCAGCACTAAGGGGGGTGAAGCAGCACAAGGGAAGCAGCACTAACGGGGGAAGCAGCAGCACTAAGAGGTGAAGCAGCACTAAGGGGGGGGGGAGTGAAGCAGCAGAAGCGGCTGCAAGGGGAAAGAGGAGGCAGAAGGAACTGACCGGTGGAAGGGGAGGGCTGGGAGAGAACTGAAAGAGGCGGGAAGGAGGTGGCAGACAAGAAATGACCGGGTGAAGGAGGTGGCTGGAAGAGCGGAGCGGAAAGGGGGGAAGGAGGTGGCTGGTAAAGAGCTGACAGAGGAGGTAAGGAGGCGGCTCAAAGGGAGCTGACACCTGGTAATGGTTCTGGTAAGTGACTGGTTAATGGGAGGGGGCACTGGGACTGGAAATAGGCTGATGGAAGGAAAGTAAAGAAAAGAAGAGACAAGAAATGGCAGATGGACTACGACCATAGAAAACGAGCTAAGAGAAGATGGAAAAACGGAAGCCTCAGATTGTGAACCAGCATGATCAGAGAATAAAATGGTCAGAAAACAAAGGTAGAAAAAAATAATTTTATTTTTAATTTAGATGATTGGACAGTGTACTACCTTTATATTTACACAGTTATGGGGAACTGCGATGTCTTATTTATCTGATAATTTCACTGCTATCGCAGAGTCTGTCTTCTTGGGGTTTCATTTTAATTTTTTCTCTATATTTATTTCTCTTTTTGTTTTGTGTTCATTTATTGATGACAGACCTGTCTGTATTGTGGTGTGTGTGTGAGTAAAACACATGATGCGTTTCTGTCAGATAGAATTTCTGCTTAAGAATTTGTAGGTCTTGGCTTCTTATTCAGTTTGTACATTGCCTCTGCAATTTTTTTGTGGACAGGAGGTTGAGTAGGGGTAGGGGAGGGGGCAGGGGGTGGAGCAGGGGCAGAGCGTGACTAGCCACAGGTTGGCGGGTTTTTCTCTTTCAAAAAGGTGTGGCAACCCTATCCTGTGTTTAATCCTGGTGCGATGGTGGATTTATTATTTATTTAAAAAAAGCTTATTTCTATACCGCTTATCCTGCAATTCAAGGCGGTCTGAACAGCAAACAATCAATAAGATACAGTGGTATAGTGGGCACCTGCAGTGAGTAGTGATGCGTGTGAGTGTGTCTGGACGTTGATTCTTGTGGTGCTATTTACAGCGTGCGCTATTTACAATGCTATGGGTAGTCAGTTCCTTGCTTAATTACAATTATAGTGACGTGGGGGAATTGAAGGTGTCTGTTTGCATGGTTGAAGTAATGTCACCGTAGTGTTCTATGAAGAGGGTTGTCTTCAGTAGTTTTTCTGAACTCCTAAGGTCTGTGTTGAACGCAGTTCGTCGGGGAGGGCGGTCCAGATTGTTTGGTGCTGCCTTTGATAAGGCTCGTTGTTTCGGTGTCCGTCGCTGTACCCTGTTTGATATTCTTTAGAATGTGGTTGACACGGATGTGATGGCCTCTTCGTCTCGGTCTTGTGCTGTTTGTCTGGTTTGTATGAGTGGGTGTAGGCTGAAAGCTGCATGACTGATGTTTGATTTTGAAAATGTTTATGATTGTTCTTGTATCTAATGCGAGCACTGATAAGGCAGCCAGTGGAGCTCTTTTAGGGTGGGATGTGATTTGTTCTTAAGCTGTTTGCTGCACTTTTTTGTTGGCCAGTTGCAATGGTTCTTAGTGTCTGTTTCCGTTAGACCTAGATAGATTGGGTTGCAGAGAAGTCTAGGATTGGGGTTATTAGTGCTTGACAAAACTGTGCGGAAGTGTTCCTGAGTGAGGAGGGGACTTGAGGCGTCGTACTAAGTCTCATCCTTGTGGTATGCATTTTTGGGTGGTTCTGCTGATGTGGGGACTGAAGGTTACCAGTTCTTTTGTCCATTTGGGTCCCCCCACTCCGAGGTATTTTCACTCTATGATTTGTATGGGTATGGTTGTGGTGCCTATCTTTATGTTCGCGGGGGGGGGGGGGGGATGAAAGTCGGAGTTTCGTGTGTGATGAATTAGGATCGGCTCTCGGTCCCCTTGCGGTAGTTTATGGTTGCATCGTTGGGTTCTTGAAACCAGGTGTTCAATTTGTGTGAGACAGTCTGTTAGTGGGTGTGGTCTTGGTTGTCGAGGGTGATTGGGTGGTGTGTATTTTCATTATGTCATCCACATAGATTGTGTATTTTATCCCGTGCTCTTTTATGATGTTGCATATTGGTTGGATGTAGATGTTGAATAAGAGAGCTGATAGTGCGTATCCTTGGTACGCCTTGCATGACTTTTATGGGTCGGGATGTGTTGGGCCTAATCTTGACCTCTATCTGTCCTGTCCGTTAGGTAAGAGTGGAACCACCTCAGTGTGGCTCCGTGTAGTCCGAGTTCTGTAGTCTTGCTAGTATGTGTTCCGTGGTCGACTGTGTCAAACGCTGATGATAGGTCAATGAAGATCATGAGTATTCCGTTCTTGCTGTTTGTCTATGAGGTGTAGTATTTCGTTAAAGAGGTATAGCAGGAGTGTTTCAACTCCATGGTTGGGGCGGAAACCGTGTTGGTTGTGGTCGAGTTTGTGCGTGGTTGTCGATGTGGTCTTGTAGTTGATGTTGTACCACTTATCTCAATACTCTTAGTCAGTAGGGGGATGCTTGAGATGGGTCTGTAGGCTGCTGGGTTGTTTTTGTCGAGTGCTGATTTCTTCGGATTGGTCTTATTGTGGCAAGTTTTAGCTGGTCTGGCATGATAACCTTGTGTTAGAGAACTTTTCACCATGTTGTGAATGGTGTGGATGAAGTTTGACTTTGTCATTTTGATCAATGTGATTGGGCATGGGTCTGTTGGGGCCGTGCTTGTGTTGAGAGCGTGATGATGTGTGAGAGCTGCTCTGTGGATGGGTTGCTGAATTTGTCCCCAGTTTTTCTTGGGGTGGTGGTTGGTTTGGTGCTTGTGTTAGTATTCCTTCATGGAGCTGAGTGGAATTTGTCT